>LIEC01010393.1:0-93572 GCA_001925005.1 Drosera capensis | reverse complement strand
AAATGTAGGCAAAGTGGGTGACATCAGCAGCCCGATATAAACCAAGACCACCCTTCGCAAGGGGTAGAGTGGCCAGTAGCCATTGGAGATCCCCAAGTATAGGGTCATCAGCATCATAAACAATGGAGGCCAAAGCCTTGCGAAGGCAAGCATCAAATTCAGGCGCCACATCCACCATGAGATGGGGCTCAGTAGTACGCATAGCATAATTAAATTTGGGGAACCCCAGACAGGAACGCAGCAAGAGCAGCGCAATCTACGGATTCTGTAATTGAGGCAAACGGTCCATGCTCTCCGCAATCTTCTGAATGTGGAGGCGGATATTAGCCCTGATAAAGTCGGGGTTGCGGGAAACAGAGGCACCCAAAAGTTTAAGGCCCAAATTTGTGACCTTCATGGCGGGAGGGAACAAGAAAGTATCCAACTCTAAAGGGTTGTAAACCTCACACTTGGAAAGGTTGAGTTGCAAGCCGACAGCCTGAAGCTTCGCAGTATATAATTTCACAGCCTCACTGAGGGAGTGAACATCTCCAACTAAAAGACCATCATCCAGATAATATAAACTTTTACGAAGGCCGGCCTCCACATGGACCGATTTGATGACAGGGTGCAGAGCCAAAGAAAAAAGGAATGGGCCAAGAGGGCAACCCTGATGAACCCCCGTACGAGAAGAAAGAACCCGATCACCAACAAAGAGGAAAGCGTCGTGGCCATAAAGAAAGCGAACCAGCCGCAGAATACTATCACAATGGGTAGCAACCTCCGCAAAGATGGCAGGGCGGGAAACAGTGTTAAAGGCATTCTTAATGTCCAAAGAGCACCCGAGAAGGTGTCCTTCTGAAAATTCATGCGAGAAAATGTGGTTAACCACATGGATGATGGATTCATCACCCGCCCGGATGCCAACTCCCAGCTGGTGGTCGCTCAAATGCTCAAGTGCAACATCCTTTATAGACGCCAAAGCCACCTTACAAGCAAAACGGCGCCAAGTACCACCAACAGCAATGGGTCTGATCCCAGAGCCCTCCGGCAGTTCAAAAATGGGCGTCAGGGAGGCAGAACAAAGTAAAGGCGCCAAGGACATTGGGAAGGATCCATTCAGAAAAAGGCTGGTGACCTTAGAGAACAAAGGCAGCAATTGGTCTACCAGCTCCGGGACGGTAAGGGCATCCTTTAAATGCTGAGGCCACCAGCCATCCCGCGAGGGAGAAGAGCCATGCGAGAAGGAGCTAAGTGCAGCCCGGAACTCAGCCCCAGAGCAGTGGACAGGAGGCGAATAAGGATCATCAGCAGAATCCGCCATCACCAGAGGGTCGGCAGCAGGGGGATGAAGAGCTTCAAGCGCCGCCCATGTAGCATCAGTAAGGGAAACTGGGGGCAGGAAGGAAAGGATGGAGAGAGCATTCGAGAACTGTCCATGTTGTGCCTTGCAGGCTACAAGGCGCATAAGTGTAACCTGCTGACGTTCTGCATCTGGAGCCGGCGCACCAGCCGCAGGACGACGAGAACCGGTGTGGGCGATTGCTTCTCGGATGAGATACTGCCAGCCATTGTCCGCCGACAACCAGAGCTGGATGTGGTTCAGAATACGATTCTCATTCTGTCTACGGCGATGACGATGGCCCGTATCGGGACTAAGGGAGAATAAAATGCACAGAGGAAGGAGAAAGAAACGGATTGAGGCGCCAGTGGTGTCAGCTTGCGCTTGGGAGAAAGAAGAGACCAGCCGCTTCAGCTCCCGAAGGAGGAGATCAGCAAAAACGTGGCGACAGCGATCAGGGATAGACTCAATAGTTCGAATACCCGCGCTTAAGACCTGTTTGTAGAAGGGAGGGACCAAGGCCACAGATACAACATGTCCATCGAGATCAAAATCCATGTCCTCAGCTGGGCGCAAAGGGTTACGAATACCCATAATTCGAGGACCGCCCACGTTATTAGCAACGCAGAGAGGGCATTTGCGCTCATGGGAATGAAATTTGTAACACGAAGGGTAAAGTGCAGGAGCGCCGCCGCGGGTTTGACGCAAACAAAAGTAGGAACCCATGTTGACCAGGTACTGAGTGAAAGCTTGGTATAGGGCTGACTGAGTCTCCAGTTTCTCAATTGTTCTGAGGCGACGGTCCTCAACAAAATGCTGGGTGAGGATGTGTGATTGGAGGGAGCTGACTGAGTAGTCATCCTGTTCCAGAGACTGGGCAGGGCTGCCACTGCTCCACATGAATCTTTGAGGAGGCAAAACTCGCGCATGGTAGGGGCACGAAATTTATTCTTTTTCGGATGAATGAGATGAATGGGATGAATGGGAGAGAAGTTGGGGTTACTGGGGTGACGTTTCAAAATAGAAGGGGGTGGGGGAGGATCATCCTCAGCACGAGAGCGAGCGCGAGGCAGAGTGATTTGGTTGACTTTCGGTGGGGGATGTTGAGCAGCACGCAGATTCTGGCGACGCTCTTCAGTGAGAACCATGGGAGGGTTCCGACTAGATGACGCCACCAACAGAGTGGACAGGAGACCAGCCGCGAGCACGGGTTGTGCAGCGGGTGCGGCGGCTGCAGTGGCAGGAGTGGTCATAGTTACGGGACCACTCGAGGAAGATGACGAGAGGGTGGAAGGCGGGAGAGGAGAGGCGGCGGAGCAGTGGAGTAAGCTTGGTGGCAGAGTCGGAAGATCTTCGGTGGAGGTCAAAGCGCGCCGCTGATACTTCACCGGTGTGGGAGTTGACTAGGGTTCCGCCATCTTCATAGTCGCCACCGGTGAAAATTCAAGCAAAACCCACCGTACGGGGGTTTCTATGCAATTCAATACTACAGGAAGTTAGTCAGGAATATTTTATAAATGAAAGATGCAACAATGGAAATTATCATCCTAGTTTAGGACTTAGAATCATCTGATTGGCATTCTCTTGTAGCAGATAAATTCTACAGCTATACAAATTTTCTCACTGAAACAGATAGATAATCTAGTTCGTTGCAATGCATGAACCATCATGATTGGCGTGAACAAATTCTGAACATAGAACGAAGATGGGTACAGCAACAATCAAGATTCAATACAGCAACATATCTTTTCCGGATACAGGACCTTGAACCACGAAGCTGGCAAAAGGAAAACAGAAGCAAGAAAAGCATCTGTTTAAACAATTTGGTTAGTCGAATTCTTCGGCACATTTTAAATTGGCTTTCAATCAGAGAAACCAATCATATGACCACTCGAACTTTGATAGACCAAAAGCTGTGAGAAGAAGATCCCTAAACAGATAGAATAAACCTCGAAGAAATGCATGAAATCATATTCCAATTGTCTAAGGAAAATAAAATTTCCACAGCCAGATATTACAAATAGAGAAACCACGGCCATAAAGTTTCACCTGCCATCACATTGAAGACTGCACTTTCTGTAGGGCGCTCTGGAATCACGATGTGTATCGGACTCCAAAATGGAGGATTTGCATGTGGCTACATAACAACACAATCAAAACGGATATGAGACAGCTATAAATTTCCTGAGTTATTAGTTGCAGATGAGCAAACAAGCAAATATCTAACAGGATTAAAATAAAACAGTAGAAGTTCATCAATGAGGATTGAGGAGAAGCAGTAGAGAGCAGAGCATCTCAATCGGGGACACATAAACCGAGATCGTAACGAAAAAATGAGCCAATATGCGAGTAAAAAGACCTTTACAATATCAACATGCTACAATCTTGATAGGGAAAATCTAGGGAACAGGTCATGCTCATACAGACCAATGATTGACATAGTTGCTAAAAGGACGCCGATGTAAAAATGAATGGACAACAAGCTAACGAACTCAGCAACAGGCTCACCTTGGGATTCTAGGAGACGTTTCCGTAGCACATGCTATAGCATTCAGCTTCCCACACCATTCCACAGCACTTGAACAGGAAAGATATAGGAGTCAGAATGAGAACTGAACTGAAAGTATGATGAAACAATAGCATAATTGTTATAGATAGCTAAACCATAAACAGCGCAACTTTTTAGAAGAACAAGATCATCCACAAGGACATATTTTCGCTCTGGTTGAAAGGTGAACATGTATTTGACTATCTCAATGGCGTCCAATTAGCTAATGAAAAACATAGGAAACTTGCTCGAAATGGCATCCTCAGAACACAATAGAAAAACCTACGCGTACAAAACAATGAACATTGGACATAAGATGAATCTGACAAGGAAGTGTTCATCTCCACCAACAATTAACAGAGACAAAAATATCTTGAAAATAGTGACCATCCGCCTGCTCTAACTCAGGCGAAAGAAGTTGACTCAAAGTCAAAGAACTCATGCAAATAATATTGCATATTGAATTAAAAAAAAATCACTGCCATCACTGATGAAGGTGTAAAAATCCACTTTCAGGCAACATGGCTAAACCAATTCTAATATCAGTTCCCAGCCTATGGAAATGTTCCCCAACTTACCATCAAGAGCCCACACGTAACTTTCAATTTTAACGGACAAGAAATTTGTATAAGTTGATTGGGAGCACGGTGATAGATGGAGCTGCGATTTCATCTAGTGAAGAGTCTAATGAAGATGACACAAAATTTTAGCATCTTCGTTTTGGACATTTTAGTGAAAGAGGTATGCCATACCTTCACAAGAGGAAATTACTCAAAGGTGTCACGTCTTGTGAAATGGACTTATGCAAGTTTTGTGTGTATGGGAAGTAGAAGTGAGTGAGCTTCAAGGCTTGATCTCATAATAGTAAGGGTGTGCTCGAATATGTATATTCTGATGTCTCGAGGCGTATCTGAGATATCTCGAATGGTGGAGCTCAATATTTTATCACCTTCATTCAAGTAAGGTTTTGGGTTTCCTTTATGAAGCATAAGTCAGAGATATTTGACATCTTCAAGCAGTGGAAAACTTGGGTTGGGACTTAGATTGGGAACAGAATATAAGGATGATCAGTTTATATAATTTTGCAATGATGAAGGAATCACGGGGCATTTCACAGTGAAGAAAACGCCAGAGCAGAAAGGGGTGGGTAAGAGGATGAATAAAACATTGTTGGAGAGAGCGCGTTATATGAGGTTTTGAACACGGATTTGCCTAAGAGTTTTTGAGTTGAGACAGTCAATACTCCCTGTTTTCACATTAACATGAGTCCTTTAGCAGCCATTGATCACAGAATTCCAGAAGAGATATGATCAAGAAAACCTGTTGATTATTCTATGTTGAGAATATTTGTTTGTCCCGTATATGGTTTTTGATGAGAATCACATTATGAAGCAAAAGAAAGGAGTTGATGGTGCGAATCACTTCAGGTAGAGCTTCCTAAAGTGTCAGAAGAGCAGGTTTCAGATCAACATCGTTAGAGTTCTAGTGATTCTGACTAGGTGAAGCGCAACAGGGAATAGAAAACTGTAATTATTCCAGAATAACAACAGATGCCCTACAGCATTACCTTAGGTAAAGGAAAGCGAAATCCAAAGACGCCTGAGAGGTATGATTTCGAGGAGATTATAACATTTACTTTAGAGACTGATGATAGTGAACCGAACAGTTACTCTGAAGCTGTCAAGACTGATGATCGTGATAAGTGGTTGATAGGTATGGTAGAGGAGATAGAGTCACTTAAAAAGAATAAAACTTGGGAGTTAATGACACTTCTAGAGAGCTCGAAACCAGTTGGCTCCAAGTGAGTGCTCAGGATCAAGGAGGAAGATAAATACAAATCTCGGTTAGTAGCCAAGGGATATTCTCAGAAAAGAGGGAGTGGAGTATAATGAAATTTTTTCTCCAGTTGTGCAGCACATCTTAATTAGACTGATTCTCGCATTGGTAGCAACATATGATATGGAGATAAAGCAGATGAATATGAAGACAGCATTTCTTCACGGGTATCTTGAGGAGACCATCTACATGGATCAACCTGAGAGATTTATAAAACCGGACAAAAAAGGGTTGGTCTGAAAATGGAAGAGATCGTTGTACGACGTAAAGCAGTCATCTAAACAGTGGTACAAGCGGTTTGACGGGTCCATGGTGACACATGGGTACTCTCGAAGTGATTATGATCCTTGTGTCTGTTACCATTTTTGTGGTGATAGTTCTTTTTTGTTGCTCAGCTTATATGTGCATAATATGCTCATTGCTGCGGAGAGCAAGAAGGACATTCTTCAGATGAAAAAGATGTTATTTAAGGAGTTTGAGATGAAGGATCTTGATGCTGCAAAGAAGATCCTTGGTATGGAGACTAGAAAAGACAGAGCAACGAAGAAGTGGCTGACTCAACAGCGTTACGTTGAATTTTTTTTGGAGAGGTTTAATATGAGAGATGCAAAACCTGTTTTTCACTTTTTTAGGTGCAGAATTCAAGTTGTCTGCACAGTTGTGTCCATACTCATAAGAGGAGGTAGAGTGCACGTCACTTGTACCGTATGCTAATGCGGTTGGGTGCCTAATATATACCATGGTTTGTACCAGATCAGACATTGCTCATACGGCTAGTGTAGTCAGTAGGTATATGATGATTCTAGGTAAAGAGCATTGGAATGTTGTGTAGTGGATCTTTCGTTGCTTGGCAAGGACTACAGATTGTGGCATCTTGTTTGATGGTCAAAGAGTGATGTAGTTGGGATGATTGATGCTTATTATGCTGATGACTTGGATTTCAGAAGATCTACGAATGGATATATTTTTATTAGTTGGAGATCTATGCTGCAGGATGTGGTTGCGTTGTTTATCATAGAAACAGAGTATATTTCATTGACAAAGGATGAAAAAGAGATATCATGGTTAAAATATCTAATTGAGAAACTTGGGTTCAAGCAGGAAAAAGAAACATAACGATACACAGACAAAATTAGAATTTTCAATAACCATACACCAAAAAAAGGACGATCTTAAGAATAGAAATCATTGTAATCTAACTCTTTGATTGATTAGTGAGTTTTCACTTTTCGTGGGTTTTTTGTGTTAATCTGATTATGGGCAATGTAATACATAGATTCTCCGCATACAGGAGAACAAATCGAATGCTAGTGAACTACAAAATCGATTAACACCTCCTTTCATGGTTCATAGAACTAGTTGAATCACCAACAAGTGAGGCAGGATGAAACATGCTTCCAAACAACATTATGAAGTCATAAACGTTCCCAGGGCCAACGGACTACAGCTCCAGCCTTATAAGATTTTCATTCATCAGAACCACCAGCAGCAACAGATCGACATCACAAACATTCATCTAGACAGGTAGAATCCATAGTGATGATGTAGGCGCAGAAGAACAATTCAAAAAGAAAGACGGAGAGGATAATTTCAGAATTGTTCATCAAGGGAGTATGCGCCTTCGTCGTCGAGGAGTCTCCCTTCGCAGATATGCCTTCTCCGTGTCATTTAATGGTCGGGTGGAGCCATCCGCTTTGCTAATGATCCTATAGCCACCGCCAGTCCCACGTTTTCCTCGAGCCCCCAAAAGCTCAATCGCGATGTCCCATCCATCTGAGGGTCTCCTCCTAGCGTATTTGTGCTTTTTAACCTTCTTTTCAAACTGTACTAAAGAAATCAAATCACTCAACATTCTGAAAAATACACTGAAAAGCGTCGGAAAAAGAGAAGAGAAAAGTCTCAAACAAAGCATCATGGCTGGTTGTGACTTTTGCTAGAACCAACATTACAAGCATATCATAATACAGCTTTTTTTTTTTCCATAAGCCTCAAATGTAGCATCTCGGACTTTGCTAAGTCAATTTGGAGCCACCTAGCTACCTTAGAGATCACGTACATAATGTGATGACTAACTCCTATAATTAGATGTTCTACAGCAAACAAAACGCTAAAAAGATTTCTCTCTGTCATACTAACAACATTCTTTTCAATTGCGACTCCAAACAGTTCTCACAACTCTGTTCAATTACACGAGTCAAGTTAGGTTTAACGTGGTCGGTTTCAAACACACAGAATTAGAGTCTAAACATACCTTCATCTTGTTAAAGTTGAACCTCTCAACAAATTCTTTATACAACATTTCATCTTCCATCTTGGATATCTCGTAATGAACTTCATCAGGGTCTCTTGTAGTGCGATCCCAATTCTCAGGCATCATCTTGAAATCGGGTTTGTAAGGAAGTGAAGCGACATGGAACTCCAAATCATGAGAAACAAAGAACCTGCAAGGACATTGAAAAAAGGATTAGAAAAATTAATTCATAGTCTTTCTTGGCATTTTATGCTTTGTTGATCAATCATACATAGTACTTCCAAATACACGCATTGATCCTATCTATTTAACCTTTTCATTTGTAATTGCATGGATTGAGTTGAACGAATTGACAAAACATGCTGAATGAACGGAAGCTTACTCGAGACAAGAATCGAGTAGTTGCTCAACAAAATCATCAAGTGGGTGCCCAAGTCTTTTCTCCTCTTCCTCTTCTTGCTCTTTAAGCCAGAGAATGCAATGAACTCTCTGTCTTATGCATCGATAATCCTTAGCTAATCTCTCAACTGTATACACCTCAGGATTCTCCTTATGCAACCGATACATCTCTGCCTTTTCAGAATCCTTCAGATAGGACCCTCTTGCACCAGGCTGCCTTACCTGCTCCAATAACTCATCATTGTCTCTCACCCCATCAGTCCGACCTTCAACAAATGCTCTGCCATTTACTCCCCGCATCCACCAGATCCTTCTCGAGAGAATCTAAATAATCAACTTCCGATGACGTGTCCCCCACATTTCTGGAAGGGGAAATTTGACGACCCACAGCTGCCCCATCAAAATGATCCTTGGTCAAACCAATCGACCAAGAGGAAACGGAATCCCATCCCAAATTGGGAGAATTCCCAACAACTTTCTCATTGAATCCATCACTCTCACCACCCTCTGATGTCGTTGAAAACTGCCGAGAAGTCAAAAACTTGGCACTTGTGCTAATTGTCGATGATTCTTTAAACACTTTGAGCACACGTGAAGTCGAATAAGTTGAAGAACTATGACATATAACATGGCGTACGAATTGCATTGTTATAACCCCGAGTTGCCAACCTAGGAAATCCTCAGTTCTGTCTGGTGTACAGAAAACCTCAATACAGCAGGATCAGAAATGCTTCCTCCCCATGGTGATGGATGAGAAAATCATTGATGAGCACAAAATACAGTTTGCTTTTGCGAGCAAGATAAGAAGTTTCAAACCAGAGGAACCGATGAACAAACACGAGGATTCCTGCAACAGGAATAATTAGCCCCTTCATCCAATACACCAGCCACAAAATACATACATACTGCACGCAAACAAAGATTCTATACTTCGAATCAGTATCCATCAACGACACATAACATTTCATAAAAAGAGTGTCACATAGAAGATCAAATCACATTTTCATTGTAGGCAATCAATCTACAAATTTCACTTCACTAAGCTAAAACCACATCGTTCAAAAATTCAACACCAAATCAGAGGCTCGACGTCACGTTGACAATCCGTCATAAACAACATCCTCAACTAGCTATATCAAATCATTCAGACACTCATATCAAATGATTCTCGGTCAAAATCAAATTCTCGACCGAAACGACCACGCAAAGCCGTGTACATTCTTCTACCGACCCCGCCTCAACGGGAGCCTTCGACACCGGATACGTTGATTAATATACCATTAATAGCCAAAACAATCATCAACTGCGAAGAAATCACAAATCTAAAATACAAATTTGCAAAACATTGAATCGAGCATCGGCAGACATCGAAAGCAAGGTTAAGTGGAAGGATAGGGAGAAAGCGGCGACGGACGAGGGAGGTTACCGTCAAGGTTTGGCCGGAAAGGTTGCGCCGGCGGCCGATATTTCGCCGGAAATGGCATGAGTCGTGGTGATGAGAGGAGAGGAGAGGGGCGCCGGCGATGGGAAATCTAGGGTTTATGACAGACATTTGAAAGGGGGGATTATGACAACGATACTGATGAAGTCAGTGGTTTTGTTACTCCGTTGTCTGTGTGAGTGGTTAGTGAGATTTCCATGTTGCAGTAGTACACGTTATTACGAGGACATTCATTTTTTGATGGGAAGAAATATTCATATCGATTTTCATGTTTATATTGTATATTTTTTTATTTATTTAATAATAACATAAAACTTTTTAAAATATCTATACAAAAGTGAATTTCTATATTATCATAGACCTGATGGTATGATTATTTTGATTTGTATTTCGCTTTGTTAATATATAAATGATCATGGATTCGATTTCTTTTTAAAAAAAAAAATCCTCCCAATAATGAACTTGGTAGCCATGATACATCATCAAATAATTATTTCTTCCATGTGTGCATTGAATTTTAAATAAAATTTGATGACAAATTTTTTTTAATCATAATGATATGTAAATGAGATTTAAAAAAAAAAAACGAGAGAAAAAAATGATAGAATAATTTGATCATCTTAATATAAATTGATCACTATACTAAATAAGAAAAAAATAAAAATATTAACAACTAAATTAAGACTAACAAAAAAAATATAATAGATAAATTCGGTCGGACTGAGTATTATCCAGTTAATCACCAACCATTACCATGATCATGTGAACCAACCACTGGTTCAAAACCACTCTTTTTAATCACACTGAAGTTCATAGCTGCAGGAAACAGCGAGCGAAGCAGTAAGCAGCAAGAAAGTTAAACCGCAAAAGAGAATCGTGTTCACAAAACTGACGAAACAAAACGTATGTATCATGTAGCGAAGAAAGACCCTGGATGATGTGGAACGGTTACGGTTACGGATGATGTAGCGAAGCAGCTCCTGAAGTGGGCTGAGGCACAGATGCTGCCGACATTTCCTTCTCTGGATTCTGAGGAGGAACCAACGTCTTTACCTTTCGCATCTTGCTTTTCCTCCTTGGATGGGAGAGGAATCATGTGAGGTGGGGGTGAATGCTTCAGCTTCAGATGTATATGCTGAAGCCTTGAGAGATCAGTCGGTTTGCCAGGCTTGGGACCTTGAACAAGGCGTGATGGATGGCCGCCTTCTCTTGTTCCTTTCCTCTCCTCTTCTCGATGTTTGGGACCTCATGAGGAATGAGATCTTATATCGCCTTCCAGTAGTGTTTATCTGCTTCTTTGTGGAACTTTTCTTGGCAGGCCACATACACCTGCACCAAGTTCAAATTAAGTACAGAGAGATACAAATATTTACAGTATGAAACTTTCGAGTTTCAACTAAAGGCTTGAGCTATTGATCGGGCGAGTTCCTGAATCTGCGGAGTAAGTTTTGACACTTGATCCTCAGGTTCAATTCCCTATAATTCTCTTATATTTAACACTAAATAAACATGCATTTTCCACAGTCAAAACCGAGAATAGGCATTCAGGTGCAGAGACGTGTTTAGTCCTAACACTATATTTGTCGGTCGTCCACCACAAGTTTAACCTTCGAGAGATTGAGTAGGTTCCTCGACAAATCCAGATGCAACAGCACAATCAGCAAGAAAAGGGGATGTTAAGGACGCAGACCTTGTCTTTGTCCCGATTGTTAGTTTTGCTAGTCTCGATGTCTAGCATTCTTTTCTCATAAAAAGCGTGCTTGAACTCCTCAGCCTCTTCAAGGATTTGATTCCGCAGTTCTTTTTCCAACATTTCCTTCTCCTCGAGCCGAATGGCATTCAGACTGCAAAACAGAAGCAAAATCCCACATCTTAAATCTGAAAGTAGATCAAGGAAACAGCAGAGTCATAACTCTGCAACATCACAATGGAATTCTCGACACTATTGGATTATCTCGACCATAAGAACAATTAACCATTTACCGACAACAAAACTGGATAGAAGTCAGTTGCATCATAAGAAATCGGGGCTCTCTCCCCTAAGCAAGCAATCAAATGGCAGCAAGGATGAACTGTAATCACACAACGTGCAACCTCATAGGATGATAAAGTAGGAAATGTACCCACAAAGTATCAAGAAAGCAACCATTCATCCATCTGACATAGAGTGCAATAATGAATTGTCATCGCCCTAACTAGAAAAAATCAGATAATATCACACACACACTGAGAAACCAGCAAAGCCTGATGGCTAAACAACGCCCACAGTTTCTGGTTCTAAAAACTGGAAAAATATAGTATCGTTCTTACTAAGACATGATTAAGCAACATAGTCATAGCAAAAGTCAAATCCTAACCAAAGAAACATGTAGAAGCAAGACAAATTCATGTTTTAACAGAACTGAAAGATGGCTTGGGTTGAATTTAAAGAAAAATGGTGCTACCCCATTAAACAGCTGCAAGAAGCCAAGAGCACTACTGGTCACATGGACTGAAAGAAGAAAATCTCGAAGCAGATTTTAGAGGCCCATGCTATTTTCACCACTTCCTCGTAAAAAAAAAGGAAAAAAACACACAAAAAACGAAAGAAATAAAGAGTTGAACTGAACTGATACCATCTGATCTTCCAAGAAAATTAACAAGGTCAAGAAATGGCATATAACTCCCTACACTCCAACTCAACCTTCTTCTACAACAGCTTCAGGCAAACAAGGTCAAGAAGAGATATTATGCAATAACGACAATAACAAATCTACTAATGACTCCAAATTTCTTAGATTTCTTCTAATGATCTAGACTAGATGCCCATTAACTATCACCATATTAGGAAAATAATAAGTCCACTGACGACATTAACCATCGCTTGAAGGCCCAATCAGGCAATTATAAGTGAAAACGAGCATGATGCTCACGCTTCCAGCAGCAATTAGACCCATGACATCCACGTAGGCCTCCATTTTGCTCAGCTCATTTTCACTAAGCACAAACTAAAGTCATTCGAATATGGCATAAAAGGCCAATTAGGGTTGTTCAAGACCCAGCAACTAGACTCGGAGAAGATAAAACCTCATTGTAACAGGACCATTTTACACCATGCTGTGAACCAAAACATTTCCCCCCTCATTGTAACAGAGCCACAAACTAATCCATGTAATATCATCTATCGTGCCTCGCATAACATAACCTCGTCAAAGCCTAGATCTCATACACTCAACAATCGTCACGTAACTAACGCACACTAACAAGAACCAACTAACCGAGATCATATGATCCAATCAGGCAGTCACATTCCATATCAATCAAACAACAGATCATTAAACCAACCAATCAAATCAACACAATGAGCATCACCACATCTAGCATTCTCCAATAATCACAATTCACACAGAACTCAAACAAACAAACAAACGATAAGTCAAGAGAATTCGAAAACACACCGTCTCCATTCCCTCGCCGCGAACCCATCCTCCACCCCAGCCACCTCATCAAGCTCACACAAACCCGCGCCATCATCAGATCCAAACCTCACATCCCCAAACCCCTTACCCTTCCCATTCCCATTCCCATTCCGAAACTCCTCCTATCCCGAAAATCCACCATTGTACCCGATCGCAGCGTCCTCTTTCTCGATGATGACGGCGCCGTCGCTGGAGAATCCGTTGGAGGTGTCGTATCCGACGAATGAGGCGTCGTCGAATGGATGATGACGATGATCGTCGTCGTCGAAGCCGTTGGAGGAGTAGACGTCGAAGGATGACGACATCGAGACTGAGACTACTGCGATCACGGCAGAGATGGCGGCGGCGGCGGCGATCTCGGTGGCGGCGGAGGAGAATGGGGAGAAATGAGACGACGTCGTCTCGCGGTTTTCGTGTAGTTGACTGGTGTGATGTTTTAGTTTCCCCTCCCCGCCTCCGTTATTATTAGTCCGCAGGCGCTCCATATTTTTCGGAAAAATTTTACTGGCATTTTTTAGATCATCCATTCACATGAATTTTTTAAACAAAGATAATTTTTTTATAATTAGTCTTAAATATAAAAAAAAAATCATAAAAATATCAAATTTTATTTTTCGTGTAATAATAATGCTTGTTTATATCACGTGACTTTATGTTTTGCGTGAGCTTCATGAGCTTTTTGTACGTTCATCGATGACATTTCTAATTTAGGCATAAGATATAATGATAATTTTTTAAGATATATGTTGAATATTGATATTATATTTAACTCATAATTATTATAACATTTTTATCTTTATGCGTTATTCAATACGTAAATTTAAAGAGTTTCGTAATTCAAATAAATAATATGATTTAAATTTTTTATTGATCTCAGTTATAATACGTAACATTTATTATCTTTAATATTTCACGATATTTTTTAAAAAATAATAATTAATTATCCAATAATACCGATCAAACCTTCCATCATTATGCGTTTTCGATTAAAATAATATAATTTTTTTGGACGAAAAAAATAGATATTTAATCATTGATCAGAACACAATCCTGACAGCTTTGCGACCACTTCCAACACAACAAAGTTCATAGGATGCTTCTTCCATAGCTTAGCATCAGTGGCTTATAATTTGCTTCCTACGTTACGCTCCTTGATTATTTTACGTGAATTAAACGGCACGTCAAGAGTGACCCATAATCTATCGATCTTGGGCATTGGAATCCCTATTAGATTAGGCAAGCTCGATGATTTTGTTCTAAGCACTAAGCAGTTCAGTTAACGACTCAACTCTGGTTCAAGCCTGATATTGTCAGGTCTTAAAACGCTGTGAAAAAGCTTTCTGGGATAATCTTTTGATTAGACATACCAAAATGCTCAGCAAGTAACACAAGCAAGTAATGGGAAATGTGACATAACTCAAGAATTACCTGTTAACAATTAATAATGCTAGTTCATCTTCATCAAGATATCACAAAACTACCCAGCTTACACAAGGAAGCCAAACCATCTAACATCAAAAAGCCTCCCGACAGCGCCGAATCCTAACATAACGATCAATTAGCCATCTCGATGCCCAAGAAAGGATGTACTTCATAGTTCATAGAGTTGGTGCTGCTTGTCTTGGGCCTGCGCCCATCGCAGTCACCAAAACGCCAAAAACTGCTACCAGCAATCTCATCCCATGCCAACAAGGGATAATCAGGGTTCAATATTCCTGGTATCAAGACCGGATCTTAGAGCAGTTCTCGATTAACAAGAATCCTGATGATGCACAGCACGTTCAGGATTCTCATTTGCCCCCTTGCTTGCTGTCAATATTAACAGATGCTTGTTAGATTCTCGAGAGGTGGCATAAGTTGTCCAGCACGTTCATGGCACGGCGGACACAGTTTCAGGAAAGTCTGGAGGAAGGTGCACGTTGAAGCATCCGAGGGTCTTGTTTTATACGCTTGGTAGGAATATCTTGAGCTGACCTGCATTCGGCATCATTCAGATCAAAGATAAAAAAACGAGTTACTTGTATCCTATTTCCATTCAATGTGAATCTATTAGACAAGAAGTATAGACAGAAATTTCACATGATTCCACACAATCATAAACAAAAAGGAATGAAGACCCATTGATGCAATCATATAACATAAGTCGCAAAACAATAACAACTCTACATCAGCTAGCAAAGTAAACTGTGACACTGACCATATAACAGCACCCAACTTTCAGTTTTTTGAAGCACCAGAACAAACTAGGAGTACACACCACCACGAGATTATAGTCATATACGTAGTCCACCAAATCAAAGTATCGCATATACTCAACTGTATCGAAGAAAGACTGCTATATGGCCAGTCAGAAAAGGCTGTCGTTTTCAATCCAAAAATCTCCTCAACTCAGTTCAAATCGTCAATATGTGTATCGACATACTCAATATGCTCACAAGCCATTAAGCAGTAAACAAAAATGACAGCTTCAAATTAAAACTTGGAAGTACATTAAAAACCTCACCACGGAGAACTTGGCCGCTTTGGTGTAGACTGACCAATCATGGGCATAAGACTTGCTAGAGCCTTCTCGGCAGCCTAAGAAGCAAAATGCAATGGATCATTAAGAAATATACTCTGTTCCAGGTGTTTGAGTTCAATACAAAATCAAGCAAATCGTCATCACCTGAGCCTTCGCTTCTTCGGATGTTGAACCAAATCCCTTACCCAGGATTTGTCCATCAATTTCAACCTACAAAAGGATATATCAAACAGCCATTAGCTTACTCGAAACAAGACTAACTTTCAACAGCTTGTACTACAAAAGAATCTCTGATCTTGCCAAGTGTTATCAATGGATTTTACGAGTAGCTGTCCAACGTCGTTGGGAATTTTTTTCCATATTAAGAAATCTGCAGTTTTTTGTGACCAAAAATATCCATCTCTGAGAACCACGATTTTTTGCCCATCAATTTTCATTTGAAAGTGACCTTTGGAGAATAAAACTAACATGTCGATGTGTCCCATTCCCAACACAGGCACTACAATACTACCGGAATCACAAACGAGTGAATGATAGTCGCTACTTTATTAGTTAAACCATTACAAAATGTAAGTTACAAACCTCCGCATAGACTTCGTCCATCTCACCAGAATCTGAAACCACAGGCTGAACTCTAAAATCAACACCAAGATCATCATTGGAACACTGATAAACAAAAGGATACATGTGTAAGAGGACAACAGATTATACTTTAATAACTATTGTGAAATTAGGGAGAAAACAAATATGAAAGAACCAGGAAAGAAACAATTGTCATACTAGTTCTTCAAGCGCATAAACTGAACCCTTGGAATTCTTTGACCCTTCTACAATAGAGTCCTCTGGCCTCGTTGCCAGTGCTGTAAATGTCTCTTTCTCTAACGTTAAATGGTTCTCATGTGATCTGGTGTCACCCAAAAAGCCATTTTCATGGACTGGAAACCGTGTCGATTCTTCTTGATGTAAACCATTGTCACCTTTCATGTGTTTTAGGTATTTATCTACAACAAAATTGCATTTAAGAGTAAAAAAATCTAGTTGTGAGTCCTCTGGAAAACAAAAAGAGTACAATCTCAAGTCATCAGCTTCTACCAACTCATACATGAGGAAAAAAAAATTAGGAACAATAGGACATTCAAAAATCGATAGCATAGCTGAACCTGAAGTGGTAGCTCAGAGCGTTACCAACGATGCTGTAAAATTTTATATATTTATACTAGATTGGTATATTAGATTTTAAAAATATTGATGCAACAGTGTCTCTTAGTGGCATCAGCGATTCAAAAAAGCAAAGGTGTAAGCAAAACAACAACTCATGTCAATGAAAGACTATACCAGATAATTTGTGGGGGAAAGTACTGCCAAATACCATATAGAATTATAAACAAACAAAAAAAAGACCATTACCTGCAAGATGCATCAAAGAAGCCTCAGCAGCTTGATGCTGTGCTTCCCTTCTTGTTCTCCCAATTCCTTCTCCAACAATCTCCTCAGCAAAATAAACCTATAGAAGCAAGAAACAATGTAAAAGATGAGGCAACCAGTTGAACAACATTGAAGGACCCTATATTGATTATTTATTTTTTTACTAATTACATATCACAAAAAAATTATCCCGATTAAAAAAAACGAGTTCAACATTTAAATTTAGGAAGTCATTACCTGTATGCGAAACTTTAGTTCCCTTGTTGCAACCAAGCTTGGTCTGAACTCCACCTATCACGTGGTCACATAATTACACAACTCAGATAACATGATTGAATTAAGAAATTGAGCGTTTCAGGCAGTATTCCCTGCTAGTTACCTGTGTCCCGCATTTCATTGCAATATCATGCAATGCTCCGGCACGTGAATCTGAGTAAGGAAAGCCTTGTGCAGGGGCAGTTTCAGAAGATCTGTTCCTGGAGGATGGTGGATCAGGGTCTGAATCAGAATCCCTGCTCCTAGAAGACGGTCGGCCGGATTCAATCATGAAATCCTTGCTACTCGAAGAAAACCGCCGTGATGAGGCATCCTCACCTTCAAAAAAGAAAAAGATCTTCAGAACAGAGGGAAATTGTACATTATAGTGTTATACATGATAGAATATGGTACACTGTAGTCTTATTCAGAACACATAAGATTCCAAGCAATTTCCGAATAACATCCACATTCTCACTATCCTGAGGACTTTCATCTGGGTTTTCAGGATTCACGAAAAGAAAGCTCAACCTTCTAGCTTGCCATGCACACATGGCATGGCATCGTAAGGTAAACAGGAGAGGAATTTAGAACATACAACTCTTCCAACAGCTTGCCACTTAAACATCAAGTACAGAGATACGCTCTAACAGACTTGCCCGAATCAAAACTAATCGGTGCCATATAATGCCATCCGAGAAAGGCCATGGTAGGAAGTTCACTTTCTTGGACCCGTAGATAAATGGAAATTCTTGGCTGAGTAGTAACCAGTGCACCAGACCGTAAGCACCACACATAAAAATCTTCATAAGGCATGTATCCAGAATCAAGAAACTTGGAGAGAGAATTACCTGGGAACGGCTGATGATTAAACGTATGATTTGGCCTCCAGCGGTCTTCTCTGCGAGGAACCTTCCATACAAACATAAACTATGTCGGTGACTGCTGAACATGCAAATGCAGCTTTATATTTCGATTGGCATGAGGGTACAAAAATCAGAAGGTACCTCTCTTGAGAATCTTTGTCTCGGAAGAAAAGGGCGCTCTGGTGGAATAGGGCTCTCCATCCTCCTTTGAAAAGCAGGTGGAGGAGGGGAAGGAGGAGGAGGCCTCATCTTGCCAAAATGCACTCCATCTGTAGGTAAGGGATATTCGTGCCCCATCTGTCTACCTAATCGTCCGGGATTCATTTGGCCTTCACCTGGAAACCACCTTCCACGTGGTTCCATTCGCGGGCGAGGACCAGGACCTGAACCTGGAATAGGTACTGGAACTGGAACCGGAACTGGTACTGGAACAGGGATAGGGGCTTGAACTGGAGGCTGTATCGGAGGTCTGACAGGGAAAGGAGGCTCGACTGGAGGATGCTCTCTATTATCTAGTCCATGGTGCAATATGAGAAGCCGCCTCCTTGTATCAGGATCAAGTTCAGATTCAGGTACCTCTCCCTCTTCCCTTGAAGATGAAATTTGCAAGCTTGGGTCCATGGGCCCAACAGGACCCAATCGTCTTACTAAAGTAGTGGCTTGAAGTTGATTGGTCGAAAAGGGCATAATGGGTGCAGACGCAGGTTGCGGAATGGAGGGGGAAACAGCAGTAACAGGGACTTGTAAAGAAGCAACAAGCCTTGGATCAAAACTAGTCATCGATGCAACGGCTGCAGAAGGAACTTCAGATGAAGATGTGATGGGTTCCTGTTCAATTACCAGAAAGCACAGGCGACTTATACACTGATCATAAAGACAACAAACTAAAATACATGAGCATATTCTGCAAAAACACTAAAAATGAACTCATGAAATTCCATGAAATCCATGGAACATGCACATATATTAAGACCTTGAAATTAGGGGTTCAATGATTCTATCATCCAAGGCAGGCTTTACCCTGTCCCAAAAATATAAACAGCATCTCAAGATGTTCAAAAAGTTCCACACACAAGGGAATAGCGTCACTAATATGGATAAGAATACATACCAGAATTTGGCAAGCAAGACAAAGATTTAAGAATAAAGAAAAACGGAAGCACTGTCGGAAAAGAGAGAAAAAAGGTTGGGCAGGAGCTGGGTACGCAATTTAACTGATGAAAGATCCATCAAAGGCATTTGAAGGAAAAAAAACTGTTCGAAATGAAAAAGGATCCACCATTACCTCAGACTTGCAGTAACTGCTCACATCAGGAGGCGGTGGGAAATTTTTAAGATCATCTTCATATGAAACTTTAGAAATTTGTTGTAGTAGATTATCATCAAATTCTCTGTCAAAACAAAAACAATGGTTATCTTACTTGCCAATGCTTAGGACAGGAACAGGGATCCCATACATAAGGAGAAACACATAGCACGGTTTTGTACATATGGGAGTACGGAACCGGAATTCTCACCTGAAGAAGCCAGTTCTAACATTGCATGCAACAGTTCTTACCACATGCATAACAGGGTTTTCAACATTTTCCTACGGGGTCAGACATTATATGGTTAGTAAAATTATACATAGAAATTGCTTTGATGTTTTAAAAAACAAGTCTCCATAATATTGAGTAAGAAAACCACAAAGGTGGTTTGTCTAGACAAATACCTCAGCTTCAGGAGCGTAATATGGAGCAAATTGAGGCACAATATGCACTCTTGGTTGATCCTTCTCATCCCATACTACAAGACGATCGTCTATTACTAGTGACATCCTAGGATGGCAACTTCCGTCATTGAAGACGTTGAGTAAAGACTTCTTAGCCCCTAGCAAATTAATGATGAGCAGAAAAGAATAGAGTAAAATCCACTATTTGAGGATAAACATCAGAAGCATATATCCATTAAAAAACAACTTTATTTGCCATTAATGATCAAAGCAAAGAGGTTGCCATTTAACATGTAATTAAACATGGAAGCCAGATAAAAAGTTTTACTACAAATTAATCTTACCATGTTTGACGCACGCGATGCGATCCAACAGTTCACTTGTATTTATCAAATTTGCATCTGGATCAAGAAGCCTCCACATTTCTAAAGCATAGTCTCTTTCAGCCAAGGTGCAGACAAAAACCTCAAAGCGCTTGCGACCTCTTGCAGTCAAATAGCTGCGAAGATCTTCCCAAGCGGGCCTTATCCTTACAAGAACACTTGTATCACGATTCTACATATCACAAAAAGCTTCTATTTTTAGTACCACTAAAACCACTGAAGCACTAATTAAAAAAAGAAAAGAAAAGCAGAAGCGAAATCCAAGTGTAGTACAAGAGTGATAACATGCCCGCACCTAGCACTGACCAGGAAACTAAAACTATTCAGTGTGCATGTAATGGAAAATATCTCCATTAAGTTAGTATAGACTGTCTCTGAGTGAGTACATAGGTGCATACCTGAGGGTTTATTCGAGTCAGGATGATATTCTTTTCTTGCAGCCTTATGATTGGGCGAATCACCGTTGGGTGATTGTCAGATAGAGCTAGAACAATTTCTGACTGAGCCTCAACCACTTCTCCATTGTCAACAATCTGATTATTATCCGCAAACTGCTTCAACATAGCTCTATCCTCTTGATAACGCCTTATCTCAGCTTGCATGCCAGCACGACGTGCAGGATCAGTTTCACTACCCATTTTCCTCCTCACTCCCTCCATTCTATCCTCAAACGATTTCAGAGTATAGGCAACCACAAGTGTCTCATCGAGATCAAATACAATTCCAAGACACCTCAGGTTCAACATGACAAGACTCGAGTCATACAACCCCTTTGTCACCTTGAAGCCCCAGAAACAAGAAATTCTTGGATCGCTCTTTCTGGAAGGCATGGCAACTAAGTGAAGCTCGTCTTCTCCAAGTGCCATAACAGCAGTCTGAAAACAATAAGAACAATAGTAAGTATTTTAATGGTTGAAAAGCAGTTTATGCAGAATAAACAATAGTAGTCACCCAACTCTACCTTAAATCAATAGAACAGAAGAAAAACAAAAACAGAAATGACAAAAATTATTCTCATGGCCAAGTTTAGTCAGGGATTCAAATTTTCATAATTATATGTTGCATATCGAATAGAAGTTAATGAATAGCTTTTAAAACCCAGAAATCACTTTAATCTGTCTGAAATTGATCAACTGATAAAAGTGTTCGAGCTAAAATCACCACTGGCAGATCTAAAGTCACCATTGGCAACACATCCGTCTACAATTTCCAGGACAACAAAATCGACTAGTTCAATGCAGTTGACAAGTTATGCTCATTAAATTAGTGTACTCAATCAAAATGTCACAAGTGTTTTGAATCCGAGCAAGAGCAATGACAATCTCTTCAACTCAAGACGAAATCCGCCCAATTCATTTCTGGGTTAACCATTAGTCTATCATATCTACCCGGTTTCATTCCTTTTCTTTCCTACTTTTCTGCAATCAGATTCACACCCAGCCCTCGCGATTCCTTGAATTCCTTTCCTCAAACTTTCTTTCTCAACTTGAATCATGTTTCTGATTATGTAACATACCATCCCAGTATCAAATTCTCAGCCTCATAAAAATCCCTTTATTATTTATCACATTAGTCCCTTTATTCAGAGCAATTTTCTAGGTCCAAGCAATTCCAATGTCCAAACTCGACAAAAGCTTTAATTTTTTTTTCATGTGACTACCTTTCTTTGTTACAGATTCTTGATTTATCAGTTTGATGAGCAAAAATTTATACCTTATTGTCTCTGAAACAACCCGAATGAAGTTCCGACAAAGGCGATATGCCCACCGCCACCTGCGGCCTCGATTCCATCCTGAACCAAACCCCATCATTTGCAATGGTATGAAGAACAGCTAGTGGTGGACACCTCTCACTTGGCTGTGAGAATCTCTCAATTTTGATCCCATCAACCATCATCATCATCATAGTATCATCATGATTCAGATACAGATCCACCTCACCCAGCAAATCTTCCCCTTGATACACCAAAATCATATTCTTTCAATTTCCCTTTCCCAATTTTATAAAATCTCAGATTCAAAAACAAAAATTTCGTTTCTGTTTTCTGTAATCACACTTTCTCTTTGTCTCTTGTTGCTTCGATTTCGAAATTTCGAATCGATTCAAGTCCGATCTATGAATCCAAGCACAAAAGGGATCCCAAATTTGGTGAAAAGTGAATCCATTTGAATCCTAATTAGGGTTTTAGAAGAAAAGGGGGCAAAATTAACAGATCTGTGGATCGATTGAAATTGCAGAAAACGAATCGGTTTTTTCTCAATTAAACAATCGGGTGAAGAGTTTTGTTGTTCGATTATTCGATTTTGTTGTTTGTTGAACTGAATCGATGATGATGACGGCGTCGATGGGAGAGAGAAGGGGGCTGTGTGTGGGGGGTGAAGAGGAAACCCTAATTGGGTTTGGTTGGATGGATTTGGGCAAAATTCTGGATTGGATGATCGGTTGTTGTAGTCTCCTGGTTAACGAAGAGGCACCTATTTAATAGAGGTAACTATTGGCACCTATTTAATAGAGGTCAAATATCTTAAAGAAAGATCAAATCAAGAGAAAAAAATACTATTTCTTTTATTTCATTTAAAAAAAATTATTATGACATGCCCATTAATGATAAAACAGTCCCAAAAAATTGTAAAAAATTTATCGTAATTTCTGAGGTGTTGCATGATAATATTTATACATAACCTCAAAAACAAAATGAAAAATATTACTCACTAAACCAAACATGACTGAGACATCTCACACAATCTCAATTATACATGCCCACTAATGATGTTACTATATTATAGAATTCAATCTAAAATAGCGGGTAGATAAAAATAGTTTTTTTTTTTATCTTCAAAGTTATTATTGTTGTTTTTTTAGGTTTTTCTCGATTTAGCTACCTAAATTGAATGTCTATATCTCAAGGTTTTTTCTCCCGTGAGAATTCTATGGAATAGGATCTTGGTGTCGAAAAAAGAGTAAATATTCCAGTGAGGCGAATTGCAAAGCTTGATAAGAGCTCAATGCTGATGAAAACACCAAACTTGGTTTCTCAACGAACCTGGAGTGAGACGAAGACGAAGAATCGATGGGATTCTTGAAAAGGTGCGGAAAGCCTCACAGATGAATCACAAATCTTCAACTGGAAATTATGAACTCTCTATGTGAAATTACGATACTAGGATGTACCGAAATTGCTTCTTCACATACCTCGATAAAAATCTTTTTACAGATCATTCAAAAGATAAATACAACATCATACTTACGAAGTTTCACATAAATATCAAGGATCCAAGATGAACAACACAAAATTTTGACACGTACCTAATATCCCTTGTTGAGTCAAAATTTCGCAAATGATATACTCACTCCATTACAAAAAAGTTTGATTTTGAACAAAATTTAAAAAAAAATATATAATAGTGAGATTGACCATATAACAATCTAGGAGATGAGGGGATACAGTGTAAAGATTTGTTATAACAAAATGTGTGTACTATCAAAATAGTTATGTTACAACATGAGACATAGGGTATATTTGTTTTGAAGATGTGATTAGCGGGATTATTAGTCTTGAGATTATTTATCTTAGCATTATTTATCCAAGAATTATTGTTTAAATTTATCAAATAAATACATAATAAGATTAAAATTGATTTGTATCTTTAATAACTGTATGACTTACCTAATCCGTAATCCAACACTATGAAATAAATGAGACGGAGGGAGCATTTGAAAGGTTTGATAGTTCTACTCTACTCCCTTTATCTAATAACAAATGAGAAAAGTTGATAATATATTATTACTAAGAAATTTGGTTGAATTTGATATAATGATCAATTTATTCTTTTGAATATGTGAGTTGAAGAATATGAATGAGAAAAAAATAATAAATTATGATGATGTGACATAAAATAAAATAAATTTAACCCAAATTCTTTTTTTTATAAATATATTTCATTTTTCTAATAAACAAATTAAAAAAGTTAATATCATACACACCCAACGAGGAACCGGAACCAAATCGTCCGAAATCAGACCCGGTCCAAAATGTTCCCCCACCTCCCACCACTCCTCCGCCGCTTCTCCACCACCGCATCCCAAACCCTAGCCGCTCTCCGCCGCCGAGTCGCCAGCCCTCTCCGATTTCACCAACCTCCTATCTTCCGATTCCTATTCCGTCGAGGTCGGGACGAGGAAGAATCCGATCCCGAAGCCGAAGTGGATGAGGGAATCGATTCCCGAAGGAGAGAAGTATACGGCGATTAAGAGAAAGTCGAGGGAGTTGCAGCTGAATACGGTTTGCGAGGAGGCGAAGTGTCCGAATTAGGGGGAGTGTTGGGGCGGGAGACGGGGACGGGGACGGGGACGGCGATGATTATGATATTGGGGGATACTTGTACCAGAGGGTATAGGTGAGGGTTTGGAGAATCCAGACTGTTCGAGATTGAATGTGATTAGTTGTGACTGTGTTTGAATTTTGTGAAAGAAAACATCAATGCAGGTGTTGATGATTGTTGTTAGTTTTGGAGATTGTTTGATTATTGTTGTTGTTGTTGTTGATGATGAGAGACTCTGTCGTGATCAATCGTAGAACTGATTTGGGGGCTTAGCTTGTATGGGTAGATAACATCAATGTAGGTGTTGATGATTGTTCGTGGTTATAGATCGAATTTGGGGCTTAGCTTTATGTGGAGATAACATCAGTGTAGGTGTTGAAGATTATCGTTGCTTTTGGAGATTGTTTGATTGTTGTTGATGATTATATTGTGATCAGGTTATAGATCTAATTTGGGCATGGATTTGATGTGGAGATAACATCAATGCTGTTCTTAGGAGCATTTGAAATCAGTAAATATGTACTTGCACAGCGCTGAAAATTCTTGTTTTATGCCGGATTTGTGAGAGAAAAGAATGTATGTAGCCTTGTTCTTAGATCAAGTGATTGTTTCGATCAAGATTTGAAGTTGTGATTGGTAGTGTGAGACATACATGCTCAGTGTGTTTGATCTATTGACCCAGCACCTCCTAGGAAGTTGACTTAGTTTTTAGGATGGTTGTCAATCTGATGTAGATCTTCTATTCTGATGTATTATTCTTGAGCAAGAACAAACATGAGCCAGAGAGGAACATGTTGTGAGTGGATATTCTACGTACATTTTCTATCTTCTCCTTTACTGAATAAAGAGCGATAAATGTCTCTGATTGCTCCAAGGAATCACATCATGCAAGCGACAAGCTGATTTTGATTGTCTTAAAACAAAGGCACTGGCAATCTCATCATGGTATCCATCTTGTGGGATAATATTCGGAAACTGGTTGAAGTGGATTGATTGCATCCAATGTGTTGGTTGTTCGCCATGATTAATCATCTAAGCTGCACAACCATATGTGCTTATGTGATCGAAGAAGGCCTTTCGAATTTGAGTTTTATTATGGGAAGCTACAGAAGTATTTTCTGACATTGTTGAAGTTGGCTTGGTGTCTTGTGGTGCGATGCTAGTTGATGAATCTCAGCGTGACACAGTGATTACAAGCTACTTGATAGTGTTCATGCTAAGAAATCACCATGGATGATTCCTTTATCCCTATGTAAATGCTTTTTTTTCCAGATTCTGCAATGTCAAGACATCAAGAACTCCACCACCACCCGATCCAGAGGAACCAACTAAGGTCGCTGAAGCGATTGCATCATGGGGCCTCGATTATGTGGTGGTCACCAGTGTGGATCGGGATGATTTACCCGACCAAGGAAGTGGTCATTTTGCTGAAACAGCCCAGAAACTGAAGGCTCTTAAGCCTAGTATGCTTATTGAAGCTCTTGGTAAGAGCAAAATATCTATGATTCACTACTATCGTAAAATTTTCTTGTAAAGTTTGTTCAGAAACATAGCAAGGCATTTCTGTGTCTATTTGGGTTCTTATGCAATGGTGGATTAATGCAGTTCCTGATTTCCGCGGAGATGTTGGTTGCGTGGAGAAGGTGTCTGTATCAGGTTTAGATGTTCTTGCACACAATATTGAGACGGTTGAAGAGCTTCAGAGCACTGTGAGAGATCGCCGTGCCAACTTTACTCAATCCCTTGATGTTCTAAAGATGGCAAAAGAATAAGCCCCTGCTGGTACCCTGACCAAGACCTCGATAATGCTGGGTTGTTGGGAGACTCCTGAACAAGTTTTGAGAACCATGGAGAAGGTGAGAGCTGCTGGAGTTGATGTGATGACCTTTGGTCAGTACACGAGACCTTCAAAGTGGCACATGCACGTGTCAGAATATATAACTCCGGAGGCTTTCGAGCAATATCATGTGCTTGGAATGGACGTGGTAGCTTTTAATCCTCTGCCTTTTGATTTAGTTTTTTTTTTTTCGTGTTAGTTGTAACTAGCTTCAGAGCTTGTTTTGGGAGTTACATTCCATCTAAGTTCATATGTGCAAATGTGGTGCAGGGATTCCGGTATGTGGCGTCTGGTCCATACCGAGGCCATCATACAAAGCAGGTGAATTCTACATCGAGGCCATGATCGATGCTGATCGGGCAAGATCAGTTTCAGCTGATTTTAATTAGGTTTTGTCTTTCATTCTCAACCCATATCAACTATGTTGTGTATTTGTATATTGATTTTTCAGTTCTGTGACCCACATACAAAATAATTCCTGAAATTTGATTGTATAACAAAATATTTATTTCTAAAGTTTTACTTGTTTCAACATATGTTCTGAGTGCTAGAAATTTCCTTTCGTTCCAAGTTCCTATTGCAATGATGTAATATCTGGTCGAGTGGCTGTATTACCTTACTGGATCATATGAAATTTGATATGTTCTGGATCATATCGCGAGTAGTTCGCTCATCCCGCCTTGTAATGCCCTTTAGGCATACACTTGCTGTTTCCCCTTGGATATACCATCTTCCACTGATCTCTCCGATGTGCCCGTTTATTTTACAGCTGATCTTGTATTGCAAATCTCAAGTTCAGGTTGTAAGAACCACTGCTAAATGTCCTGCTTCCTGGTTGGTTGAGTTTCAGGCGATGGATACCAGTGTCCCTTTTCCCCAGCAAACTCCTGTATTCATTGTCCATTGTTCTTCGAAATCAATATCGTCATCACTCCTGCAGTGACTTTGTATCCATTGTGTACCATGTTACATCTTCAATAATATTCAAGTTCGGCTTAATGGACTAAAGATCCCTGATTCAGATGCACAGGCACGCTCTTGAAGACAAAGTTTTAGTTTTACTAAAACCATAGAACCCATTAGTCGTGAAATGTTTTAATCTCGTCAAGATAACGTCAGTTTTCAGTATCAGATCCCATTTCAAGTCAACTCTGGAGTAGCAATCAACTAATCATCAATGAGGATCATCCTGATCTCCAATTCTCAGCTAGTAATCCAATAAGATCGATGGGTCATCATGTGAACCGAACAAATCTGGACATTAATCCTGATAACAATGGAGAAACCCCTAAAACTCAGGCGCCAACGCTCTCTTGAACCTATGTACACAACCTAAGCTATTTGGCATATAGAGCTCGCCTCACTGGTCTAGTAAAACCGGAGCATGGTTCCTGGCCTTCTTTTCCGCTTACTAATATTCTTCAAGTTGGATCTCTGACAGGGTTGGCACAGTTGATGGTTTGTTGGATCGGATTCACCATACCGCCATGCTCATGAACCTGAAGATGCCACTGGATCCGGTTAGGAGGACATGAAACTGGAGCCGGGTGGGCGATGAATGTAGGAATCTCTTCTCCAGGCATCAGCACCGAGACCCATTTTGAGTAGATAGTCATCTGAAAAGACACAAAACATAATAGTTTAGTCAAGACGATTTCTGATTGAACATAAGCATAACACAGGGCACGAACTAAAAGATCATCATTTCAAGCATCAGTTAACCCCAACACACCGGCAACATCATCAAGAGTGTAAAATCTACCTAGGTTAACCGCATAATTCCTTCTTCTCTATCTATATCATGAAAATGCTCATCCGACCAGGTCGCAACATACTGAACACGGTCGTCATCTAAGTTTCACAACTTCTTACAGATCACTTGTCATAATCCATACATGAAGCACGCATCTCAAACTAACTCAAAAAAAGAACATACCGCAACACTGTTGTAGACTTGTGGCTAAACCTGGAGATGAAATATGCGCACCCAACCCCAAAAAAAAAAAAAAAAAAAAAACCCCCGCACCCAACCACATAAACACTCGACCCAGATGGTTGAAACAAGTATCAATAGCAGCAAAAGCAGGAGACTGAAAACTTGACTAAAAGGAAAGATAAACCCATAATCCTTTCGAGGATGTGCAAATATGCAGACTCTTCAAGCAATCAACAATGACTGATGGTCTTGTGTTTCTCCGTTGATTATGGTCGGGGAACACCATGTACACAAACAAATACCCAGAAAGGGATCATATCTGATTGTTCATCAGACCACGCTCTGCACCAGCGAGACTAGACCTAATAACAGATCCGCCAACTAGTTCAGACAGCGTCGCAAGTCCTTCGACGAACTAGTCATGTTTAAGATCAAAACAAATCGAGGTGAATTCTTCTATACTAATGCTCCACATAATCATATTCATAATCATGGTGCTTTTTTAGGGTTGGATTCTATCAGATAGTAGTAGTATAAACCTAAAGCTGTACTGATAAGTGATAACTATATCCAGAAAATTATGGTACATTGTACTTTATACCCTATACATTGCACCTGTAGAATTGGACCTAACACCCTTGAATAGTAAATCACTGTCCCTTGTATCCACACTATAGATTACAGACTAGTCAAGGGCCAACAGCATTATATGTCAATCATTTCAATGTCAAATAAACGGAACATTTAGGTACAATTAAAATGCCAGCTTGATTATTGCAGCTAACCTATGAAAACAAAATGATTCAAACTCATAGAGCTAGTGAAGCTGAATAGGTCCTTGACTAGCACAAAACTGTGGAAGTTGAGGAGAACAAGTACTGTAGCATTGAACAGAACAGTGAAATAGACTGAATTTGATGGAGTATCAGATTGTTTCAACTTTGAGGACATTTTCAGGGTCCAATGTTACAGTCTAGATAGACACTTCTGGTTCCTCAGAGCATCCACATTGCGGCATTTTTTTTATTTTATTTTTTGAGACTTTTAAAGTTCAAACTCTAATGAGAATGCTCCTTGAAAACAAAATTTCCAATCTTTTTTGGAGGCTATTCATTTGAAATTGATCTGTTCTAGTTTTATATTTAATCCTTATGGCCACGAAACTGTCCATGCCACGCCGTCGGACAATTCTTCCCCGCATCCCGTGCATACAATCCAAAGACCCAAGCATACCAGGAAACCCACGTTGTTCGCCCTCTTCAAGCAAACGCACCAAATCGGTATTGTTTGGTTGTCGTAGATATTATGATGAATACAATCGTATTATTGTTTTGTAAAAGATTTTCATACTGTTAATTGCCGTTGTTTCTACAATCTGAAAATCCTCATCAAAACTATCGGCCGGTGCTCCATATGCTAACATACGCAATGCTACTGTCATTTTCAGAAAGGAACGCAATCCAAATCTACATGTAGCACCGAGCCAATGAGTGAAATATGGCTCTGAAGCTTCAATATTAATTTGAATACGAAAGAAAAGGCACGCCGCATATGAAAACGATGACGAAACATGAAATCTAGGTACACCCAATCCGGCGAGAAATAACGCTTCCAAAGATCTTCATATGCACGTTCCCACTCTCTATTATGTATATGGAACCGAAGATGCAATTGCTGATAGTTCGGATCGCAGGGACTCTAGCTCTTTTCTCATACGCACGACTAATCCAAGTAGATATGGATTCCATTGACAAAAAAAAAAAGAGAGAGAGAGACCAAATATGTTTGATACACTGAGACTAATTAGTTTCTTGATTTTTTTGTGATATTGGAGGCTCTGCTGATATGTGATTTCATTGCAGTGGAGGAAAATGATGTTTTTGGAGGGAAATTAATTATGATGTGGACCATCAATCCGAATGTCATTGTGAACAAAAAGGATTTTAAGCTTAAAAATTTTTGAGCTTCTCAAAGCTTGTTTTGCAATTGAGTTTCTTAGAGTTTTGTGGCAAAGAATGAATGTAGATGCTCTTATGTTGCAATAATCCAGATACAGAGGTCAAAGTGGGTGACGAATTTCTGATGTTTCAAACACTAAATTATACTCCTTCCAAGAATTAAAACACTTACACAAATTTACGATGTTTTCCAAACTAAATTATAACATTATTTTATTCAGAAATTTTTTCTATACAAAGATATCAAAACATCGTTATTATTTATTTTATATTATCACAATCAACATTTCTCATTATTTTTTCTCTTTTTTTTTTCTTTTTCTCACTCCTCTCACTCACACAGTTAAAAAGGCAAATTAATCTTTACAATAAAAAATAACTCACATAAATTATTGAACCAAATGGACGAAAATAATATATCGAAAAAAATATCTATAATTGAGTCAACTGTCTTATTGTTGATAATTCTCGTTACAATGCTCAAACTTCATGACCTATTTGGGAAATCCCATTCCCTCCCATTTAATGGTACCTTAATATAAGAAAAGATGTATACTACTCCCAACGCAAGAATAAGACCAGCATTAATGCAAGGGATCTGACAGAGTGTTAGGAAATTGATCCATAACTTGTCTCCCTGATCAGAATTCTTATTCTCAAAATATTCGAAGTGATGGGACAAAAACTGAAAGATGAAGTCAAGTGACGATTTTTTAATCCAATAAAATATGAAATCTGGTTTTGCATTATTGACCACATTATGGTGTCTCTGAAAATTCATGAAATTGAAAAACGAGACTCCAAGTTCAGATAATTCTACGAGCAACAAATCAATGAAAACAAAATCATAATGCCAGATAAATAATCATCACTATCTGCGGGACCAAAAACCCTAGCAATAGAGGAAACCATCCATGGCTAGAAAGGAAGAAGCAATTAGTATCACCTTTATATCATCGCAGAAATGCGATTCGTAAGAAAAAAGTTAATCTGAATCCATATAACAACTAGCATTCAACATATTGAACAATGTATATCGCATAACTTTTCTGATAACTCAAAATTGTCAATAACACAGCTCACACAAGTCAAGTCCTCATAAAACAGACCAAAAAGCACTCACAAATAGTCACCAATACAAAAGCACACGTCTTTCCACAATAGTGAGCAACCAATTCCCACCCTTTTCCTCCTTATCTTTTTGTTCCATTGAAACAAGCAAACTTCCCATCCATAACAAAACTTAGAAACCCCAACAGAAAAAAGTACCCAAAACAAACATCTCAAATACAAGAAGAGAACATCGAAGACCCAAAAATGACCAAAAATTTCACTGACCTTAGGAGAAGGGTACCCTAGCTTAGGATTAAAACCCATCTGAGATTCGACATCACCGCGCCCGCCGCCGCCGCCACCGGACCCAATACTGGGGGAATTGGGTCTAAGAAACCTCTCAAAAATGGCCATGACAAGGAACATTGAGATGAGAATAGCAGTTGCAACGAACCCAAATGAAACTGCATTGACAGAGTTGTCAAATTGCTTCCAGTGCTCATCTCTGTCCATGTTTGTAAGTGTTGGTGAGACACTTGGTGCCTCAAATCTCCAATGGCTCTCACCCATCTGCTGATATAACAACCACCCAGTTAATCTCCTACAGAGTGTCTGGCGGGGAGAGATGTACAATTATGATTAGGATAATGATTATGAAGAAAAACTCTAGCTTTGATGTCTATGAGGGGTTTAGAAAAAATGGGTTTGGGTCAACAAATGGGGATTTTGTGCCGAAGTGGATCCATTTTTGCTCGAGTCACCATTGGGCAAAAGAGTATTGACGAGAGCAGACGAGACTGGAGGTTGAAAAAATTTAAAGGGGTGAAGAAAGCTTTGGAATTGGGTATATGTGATGGTGAGACTCTGAACATAAAGCAGTGTTGTATGGTCCCTGTGGCATTATATTATATGGGAAGATGGTGAGGCAGTTGAGGTTTCGATATTGGCAAACAAGTGTACGTTGTTTTCTCGTGTCTTCTTTTGGGACTTATAATCAAACACATATGAACTGATAAAAAAAAGCAAACTATCATTAAAATTATAATATTATATTATTTAATATGTATTTTCATATTTAATAAGTTTTAATATTCGTTTTAACGAGGTGAAAAAATTACGTCATTAATCTATGATTATAATATATAATTTAAACTATTTTTAATGTTTCACGATAATTTTAACCTTTGATTGTCCCGAGAACGATACATAACATTAATAATCTTAAGATTGATATAAAATAATATTGTAACTTGAATAGGATAGAAGGAATATTATGGCGAAATGATGAGCATTTTGAATTGAGTCAAGATGCAGAAAGATAAGCATGTACAAGTAATGGATGGTTTAGGTTATGGTTGTGACAAGTTTGGGTCTTACTCGATGGTTATGATAAGTTTAGAGCTATGATAGGTGGTTCGATGTTGAGGATCGATCGTCAAGTCATTCTCCGCCACGGTGATTAATCTGACTATGTGAGAAAACTCTGACAGTTTTAGAATAACAAGTCCTCAATCTATGACGTAAAATAGTGTTACAACTACTTTATGTATATTATGTTGGCTGATAAATCTTTGATGCAGACCGGACTATGATACCCCGTGTTATCATTTCATGGAAGAAGGGATCGGTAAGTTTCCGTGTTATATAGATATCTTGGTGATCGTTTTAAGTCGACTTTGGTTCCAAAAGCAAGTTCTCTTGAGCTTTTTGTTCATATTAGCTCGAATAAAAGGAAAAGGAGCTAGCTATAGCTTTAATTGAGATACGTACATCAGGCCATATACTTTGTATTTGTCTACTTCATTCGGCCTATGCATAAAAGCTGGATTGTGATCGATGTATGTATTTCAAAGTGTATGTAATCAAAACTCTTATCATTTACCAAGTGCATAGGATTCGACTTAATATAACATCACATCAAGTTGTCATCAGGTTGTTTTTGTTAAGTTAATTCAACTATGTTTTTGTCTTCGATTTTCCTAACATTTATTTGTCCTATTCAAAGGATCTAATCTACGATAAGTATGGGTTGTCGAATAATTCAACCTAATAGTATCTTGTTATCAATGTCGTAAAGTTTAGATGGGATCTTGTTTTCAATAAACGTTAGGAGGTCTAAATGTCGGAGACAATTTAATTGAGAAAATACGTCATCCAACAATAAACTCCTGAATATCGTTTGTAAAATTTGAAAATTAAACGAATGACTTCGTTTTACTCCATCAATTCGATATAAATTAAAACAAGTTATACATAAATTGCAAGATTTTTATAATTGGTAAGTTTTAAGTGATTAAAAATCTAAAATATCTCATGTCATATTATCAGCTCCATCATTAAATCTGTTCTCTTCATCCACTCGTATTTTTTTCATACATAAAAAAAATATAAAGTAAACACATTTATTATGCATCAAGTCATTTATTACGTCAATGACTTTCTATTTGTTATTGAATTTAATTTATAAATTTTTAAACAGGAAAAAAAGTACTCCGTCAAGAAAATATAGATTAACTTCTTGTCCTGTCTTTCAGAAATTTAATAGTATTTTGTTGTGTTTTTTACCTTTCTACCTCTGATGGTGGAAAAGAGAAAATAAGTGAAATAAATGAGATGAGAAATTGATAAAATAAAATAATAATATAATATAAAATAAATATAATAATTTAATTTTTGTTGAACGATTCAATTTTAAAAAAACATTTCCTAAGCGAAGGAGTTTATCAACAAGTACAAGTGGAACCCAACAGGATTGTGAAAAAACGGGAAACAGGAAAAAGAAAAATCTTTTGAATATTTTGTGTGTTTGGGCTCTGCCAACAGAACCGATTCTGAAATTAAATCACAGTTGCAATTAAAACAAAAATGGGCCTATCGGCCCAATTAATTTCCAAAGCGTGGCCTGTCCTCTCCCACCTCTCGTAAAAAACAACACCCCCGCTTTTTGACAATGTTTCATCAATGCCACTGCTGCGACGAAAAATGACAATCTTTGTCACAATATTAGACGCTGTGAGGTTATGCGTGGTCCAACAACTCAATGTCTAACATGAACATTTTGTTTTGATATTTTGGCGACAGTATAATTTGTCCTGACAATGGTAGACTTAATGTTACAAATCAGTACTTTAGGCTAAGCTTTTGGTAATATGTTTCCCTAGGTATTTCAAGTTTGGTTATAAGTTTTTTAGATTAAAATAAGAAATAGTTAATTTAACATCCGAAATCATCGGACATGATAGCCTTCAAACAAAATGTTATCTTTTTAATTGTTTCATAAATTATTATAAAGTAACTATTATTTTAAACAAATGTCACATATTTCGAAGTACTTTATTTTCTATGTTAATTCATTTTCTAAGTTAAATACTTTATAAGTACATGATTTTTTAAGTTAACTATTTCCTAAGAACATCATTTTCTAAGTTAATTATATAATAATCATATCATTTTCTAAGTTAATTAGCTTCTAATTACTTTATTTTTTAAGTTAATTCTTTTTTTAAGTTAAGTACTTCCTAAAGACTATCATTTTTTGAGTTGATTCATATTTTAAGTCAATTATTTCCTAAGTATATGATTTTGTAAGTTAATTACTTTATAAGCACATTATTTTATAAGTTAATTTATTTTTAAGTTAATTACTTCCTAAGTACATGATTTTCTAAATTAATTACTTTCTAATCATATCGTTTTCTAAGTTAATTTATTTTTTAAGTTAATTACTTCATAAGTACATTATTTCCTAATTTAATGAGTTCCTAGATTATTTTTCTAATTTAATTATTAATTATTTTAATTATTTCATAATTTAACTACTATCTAATCTAACTTACTCTAACTATTTCCTAATCTACTTAGTTCCTACATTATTTCTTAATCGAACTACTTCTTAAATTATTTTCTAATCTAACTATTCTCTAAATTATTTTCTACTTTCTTCATTAACTACTACATTAACTAAGAATAATATAAACATAAAATATGAAGTTTTAGGATAAAAACTTTTACACCAATTTCATCGCAAAACAATATCAGAATTTTTTAAAATTAAAATTTCAATATAATAATTTAAAATTATATTGAAATTTTAAATATTTGAAATTGAAATAAAAAAAAAGAATGAAGGTTATTTTATAGAGAAAAATATGAACTCTCTCGCGTCTCGATCGATATGGGTTTCTTATGTAAATGCGTAGAGCGTCTTCTTTTGAAAAAGACATCATGTTTTTTCTCTTATTATATTTTTTAAAAAAATTATTTTGATAATTAATTTGTTTATAATCGTAATTTGATAATTTTATTTATAAAAAAATTAAAAATATAATTTTTAGAATCCAAAGTCTCAATTTCCAACAAGGACAAGGGTAGGCTGTACTATCTGGAGAGAGGTGGAGAGCTGGTGGGGGAGGTGAAAGGCACCCGAGGGAAAATGAATGCAGAGGCTGAGGGGCAAACATGTCCAAAATCTTCCAAAATATTCTTGTTGCACTATTTCCTCGTCATGAAAGGGAGATCTTACCCTATACTGATCGCCAATTACCAGAGATGATAAGTGAATGAAGAAAATATCTTGGTCCAAGTAGTCGGGTTTGGTTTCTTTGAAACAGATCTTTAATTCGAATCTTATAGATGATACGAAAGTTTTACCTTCATCTCATCTCATGCATTACTCAAGGTTCGATCAAACAATATGTACACTGCATTTGAATGATACTTGACGGTATAAAGGGAAATCAACAAGAGACAGTTGATCACATAACTTGGAAAAAAAGGGTCCCCTCGTTGCCCCTTCCATGTATGCTTAGAATTGACATGTCCACTTATTCACTCTTTCTCTGTTTTTTTTTTTCTTTTCTTTTCTTCACTGCATACACTTCTGTCTGTTGACATTCAATTTTCCCTGAAATTTTGAGTATTTTTTTCTATCTATCTCCCTCCGTATATTTACCTCTGTTGCAGCAGATCAAAATTATTTGCATGACACCACATTCATGTGTCTTTTTCTCCTCATTATATTGTTCATCATACATGTGGACTATACAGTAATATAATTATGAGACCGTGCGCATGTACACTTGAGTAAATTGCATGCACTAAGTGGTGTGTACTATTTAGACTGTGGTCATGATATTTTGTATAAAATCATAGACATTTTATGGATTGATAACCTTGAGTGGTGATTGAATCCAAAAAGCTAGAACTTTAAGAACAAATCCAACCGAACTCGGGGTGACTCTTGATAAGGTCCATCTCAATAAAGCTTGAGCCTCAATCTCGTTTGCGGTAATTGACCTCAAATCTTGCCCCAATTGGTTCTTGAGTGCTATAAGATTAAAACCGATGTATTTATGGTTATAATTTAACATTAAAAAATAATTTTTACATCAATTATACAATTGGTTTCTTCAACATTTGACTGTATTTTTTAATAAAATAATATCAATTTCAAACTCAATTGTGCATCCATTAGTGAATTACTCCAATTTTAATATATATAACTGAAAAAGTAAGTAAAAATGTTAATGTGATAACTATAGCTACATTAATATTTATTGTCAGATTTGAAATCAAGTTTAACTCAATTCTATTTTTTTATCGGTTTTAAGTCATGGTTGAAGTCACGTTTTATAATTTGATGTCAAAATTTAACTATACTATCATATATAATTCATGATTGGAATTACTCTGAATTAACAAACAAAGGCAAAACCAATAATTCTAACTTTAATAAAAGTTCGATCTGATGATTAAATCTAATTATGAATATTAATATTTTTTCTCACATAAACATCCATTGGGTTTAAAGAGCGGACAACAAATACACAAACCCGTCACATTAAAATCAAACAAAAAATCCACTTAATAAATCGCATAATAAGAGACTGATAGAAGGAAGAGGCATAGATAAACTTGTTAGCTTAGCTCATGACACGAGGGGTTATGATACAAAGCTATAAAATCAATTACATCAAAAATCCCAATCATAATATCTAAGAGTTTATTTACAGGAAAACTGAATTGCCTCGCTATGATCCCATAAAGCATTCAAGTGCAATAAAGGCGAGGGCAAGATGAGAATCCAAGGAACCAGAGTTCAATTTTAGATTGAGAGAGGTCCACCACTTTGATACTGAGAAAAAGAGGCAGAGGCCATTGAATTTTTCACCTCCCCTTCATCATCAAAGAACTTCATTTTCATATATTGCATTGAAACATCACATGCTCATTCCTCTTCATGTACGTGCCTTTGTGCCCCATGAATCCCCTCCCCTACGTTTTTTTCCTGGTCCTCTTAATCACCTTTCGGGTAACGCGAAAATCACATTTAAAAGTGATACGCTACGATTGCAAAGTCAATGATAACCAAATAGATTCAACCGATCCGTGGTAATACTAAAATTCTGATACAAATCGTAAACAAATCTTGGGTTAAAACACCAACTTGTCTATTTTGGCACATGATTGAACTTTATGTTGTTTCAAAAAGATTGCTTTTGAATTACTCAAATCATAATTAAAAAAAGAATTACTCAATTTAAAAAAAACAATATTTGAATGGGACAAAACAAATGAATTCAACTTTAACCTATGTATCATTTTAAAAAAAAATTGTTATATCTCAAGTCCCAATTTATATTTCTTTTATCTCATATTATGAACAAAATAATCAATCATTATATTATTCAATATGTATTTTAAGAAATTCTTATTTATTATTTTATTGACACAAAAAAACTATATTACGAACGACAAATTAAAATATATAATTTCAATTATTATTAATATTATATAATTTTTTTAAAAATAACGTTTAAACATATCCATCCGTGGAACTTGACGTGATATTTAAAAAAAAAAAAACTCGTGACTCATGATTCATGAGTCATGAATCCCACAAACCAATAACGTACCGTGAAAAAATACTCCATGTTGATTCATCCTCCAACACAAAATTCAACCCAAAACACAAGCGGGTCCCATTTAGGTCATTGGGTAGGGACCAAACATGACCCCATGCGGCTCCAATTCACACCACTCACTACCCACGACGTGTCCATACGACTACCAATTAGCCGGACCACACCCGAGGCGGGACCCAACCCGGACCAGAAGCTAATCATTTCGATATCCGACATCTCAGCTTTCACCATCATCCAACGTCATCGCCCCTCGAACCCCGCGCCCCATCGACGGCACAGATTGGTTGGCTTCGATGGTGGTGAAATCTGGGCCGTTGAGTGCTACAGCACGTGATATGGGTAAACAAGTCAAAAGGTCAGAAGGGAGAGTGTGGGATTGGGTGCGGTGAGGTGCAGGAGTGATTTGATGTGAGTGGAGCGGAGTGGAGTTGATGTATGGTGTGTCAGGTTGATGATGTGGGTCAGAGGTGTTGGGCTGTCTCACGTGATGGGTAGGATTCTTTACCGGCTTTTCTTGGGCTGACAAACCAGGCCGGGCTTTCTCTTATTTTCATGGACAACTAGGAGGAAATCGTCTCAATGAAAAAAAAAAAAAAAACGAAAAACAAAAAATTGATTCATAATATATATATATATATAAGTATTAAAATTATTTCTGTTACAAGATCAATAGATTGATAAAATTTTATTTAAGATAAAACTATGATGAAACACTTATTATAATTTAAATTATATACTTCAATCATGAATCATTGATGTAATTTTTTACGTCATTAGTACAAATAATAAATTATGTAAAAATACGTATTGAACAATATAATGATAATATAATATTATAATTTTTGTGGGTGTGATGAAGTGTAATAAATGTTAACAAAAATAAAATCATTATTTTCTTAATTTATTTGCAATTTTTTTAAATAGTCCTAGTTTATTTGCAATCTTCTCTCTCAATTGGTAGTAAACCTTATTATCTCTAACAAAAAAAAAAAATCTTCATTAATCAAATTTCACACAAAATCAATACACACTTAAAATCTCATGTCGAGTTGTAAATATATTGCGACGAAGAGCGTACTATTTTTGTGTGACGTAGGATTTAAGTTCTACCTCCATCCATAATTAAAACGACATATATTTCGAAAAGTTTCATTTTTATTCTAAACGATATTGAAAAAATCTTAAATTTATGACTAAATTTTACAACTTAATTTATCACTAGTATTTTACAGTGATTTTATGAAAAATAATGTTTGATGGGTAATAAACTCAATATCCAAATATATATTATGCAAATATTTTGAGATGGAAGAAATGTACTTTTCCAATGATCGAACTTCGAGAAGAAATAAAAAGCACAGAAAACGACCATCAATCGATTCGTATTGTTCTTGAAGAATTATGAGAGTGGAGAAAAATAAGTCGGATGACAATGAGGCAATGACCACCATTATTTTTATATCTATTTTTTTTCTCATCAATGTCGAAGAAAAAATTATTTTCTCAGAATTTTTATGAAGGATATCGTTTTTCCAATAAACGAGTTTCAAACAACAAAAATTCACATTCTCAGAAATCGCTTTTTGGGAAGACAACTTTTGTTTTAAATAAATCGTCTTTTGGAAAAATGATTTTTGATGATGTGGATTTTTATTATTTGAAACTCGTTTTATAAGAAATTATTTTTTTAATAAAAATTAAATTAATTAAAAAAGATGATTATTTTTTTTCGTTGTTGATAAGGACAAAATGAAGGTGGAAAAAGTGCACCCGGCCAAGACCATGAATGCTTTTCCGCTTTTTTACTTTTTGTTTCTTTTCTTAAAGTAAATATTGGACCCAAAAATATAAGCATATGTAAAATAAAATGGTAATGATTGGGCTTGGCTGCCTTAATTGGGTGTCCAAAACCGGCCCACCAAAGGAAAAATCTCGTGGGCTGTATAAACTTTGGCCCCTGACCCCACTTGATTCATCTGATTCATTTCTTTATGTCGATGTGATTTTGGTCTAGTCTAACTCAATATTTCCTCTATCTACCCAAAAATATGATAATTCAGTAACACTATTTGAACAACTTTTTATTGAAATGTACTTGATATGGGTTCGTAGGCCAAAGGGACATCTATAAAAGGAAACGAGACGAGTGGGGTTGGAAAAAAAAAAAAAAGGATTCAAAGAGAGGTCAATTCTGAATTACGATTGTAAAACAATTGTTGGTATAAAAGTCAATAACGACAATCTTTTAATCCGAACAACTAAGCATTCCATAATGTTTTCAGGAGTATGATCATCAATTAAAAGGAGGATTGACACAGTGCATAATACAAAGCCATAAACCCAAAAATATATCCACAAGGAGAGGTATGGTCTACCAAGAAGCACGTAGCTATTATAAACGACTACTTGTAGTAACGTACTTTCTTGCTTTATTTGATCATAAGAGACAATTATTTGTGTGGGCCACTAACATGCTCTTGTTCAACTTGAAACAACTCTTTCTATCATTCTCTCATCTACCATGAAAAGGGGAAATTTGCATGACAAAATGGGGACATTAGACAACGAAAACATAAGAAGAAGAAGAAAATAAATATTATAAGTTGAATATTTAGAGGATAATGTTGAACATTTATGGAACCCAATTAGTTAGTCTAGAGAACCAAATCATATGGTGTGTTGGAACAATCATGTATCATGGGAAAGTTGAATGAATGAGAAGTTTAATCTCAGAGAACAAGATTTGATGGATGGAAATTGGAAGTTGCTTGTGTTTGGAAACATAGTTGAGGTGTTTAATTGACACACTTACATCAAAGGGACTACCTAGATGAGCATAACCCTCTAGACATGTCTGATCATCCGCTATTCGAAATCACAAGGATTCAAAGTTAAATTCATGATGTCTTCTTAATATGTTAAATTCAATTCTGATCATATGATTAATTAAAGGATTTATCAATTATAACTGAATTAATCTTTTTTTATTTATTATTTCAAATAATATTATTGAAATTGTTAGTAAGAGACAAGAAGAAGTTACCAAAGTTTGTGAGGCTACAAGTACTTGACAATGTAAAAAATTCGTTAAAAAGAAGATAGAAATGAAGTGGGAAGCATGTGAGAGGATGAGACACTTTGGCAAAGCTTCCTCATAAGAAGAGAGATTCCGATGGAGGCAAATCCAGCGAGATTTGTGCTTGTAGTACGAATTTAGCATCAAAAGCAGAAACTACACCTTAAATTACTAAGTATAATGGTGGCATAATATGATAATCCATATGTCGTTAGACTGTGTAAGAGAACGTTTTTCAACACCTCGAGCACCTAGATGTCCATATTTATGTAATCAATCACTAGTAATTCATGTTTTCTTTGTCTTAGTTAGGACTAGGTATCCCGTGAACATGTATGTTCCTATTTGCTCATACAATATGAGGCCTTGGCAAATTAATAATGAAGTCATTGAGGTAACTAAAGTATCCAGCATTTGATTGGATTTATGCTTGTCAATTTTATATTAAAAAAGGTTAGCTCAATATTAAACAACTATTTCTTTAATTTTGAGGTTATAGATTCACATCCAAGAATATAATGAAACAATATCTGTTCTCTTCATATTTTGTATTTGACTGAATTATATAGATACGTTTTTAAAAAATGCTCGTTGACCTTATAGTAGTCATTTTCCAACGATCATCATCGAATATATAGCCTGTAGGCTGTTACTATAAATAGGGACTCCAAACATACAGTGTACTTGTGTATTAATCGGATCCGAATAGTCTGTTGTTACTCGGCCTTTGGTAACAGTACTCGATGTGGCCCAATCAAATTCTGGGCTGCAGCGTAGCATTCTTCAATGACCTTAAATGAAGCCCTTTGGGCCCAAATAGCACAGTAGTAAAGGTCTCAGATACTTGTAGTCTGGTAGAGATGTCCAATTTTTTTTTATAGTCATTTGAAAACCCTGTGTCTCCAAAACTGAAACGAGTTTCAATTATTGATACAACTCTCTCCTCATAGATTATCGGTATAATCCCATTGTATCTGAAGTACTAACACCGGCGTATGAATCTCATCAAATGCCAAAATCCAACTGAGATACATCATCTAGGTAGTTGTACATGAGAAAAAGGTAACATGGCAAGTCTAGGTATAGTCACACTGTCACACAACCCATATATCTATCTAAAGTTCCACACTAGAAGCTAAAAGACTATACATGTTCTCCACACAAGAAGATACCTTCCATTACAGGGTCATGCTACCCTGGTAGGGAGAAAGGACACCAGTCAAGGACTCACCCAAAAGATTCCAAGCGAGGACACATGCTGTACAACATCTTAATGATCAGATTCCGAAGATGATCGCAACGACCTTCTGGACGTACTTTGTATTCTAGCTCGACATCTTCATCATTGATCTTGAAGCCCAAGGATATATCCTAAGCACACATTAAGCACCAACAACATGAAAACATGAAACATGAATACGTTCATCAATGGATTGAAAGGAAAATGCAGGGCAATGAAGTCAGCAGAAAACTAGTATTCCATTGAACTCAATCCCACCAATTGCATATTGCCTTTTCACACAAGAATCAATAGAGTTAGTAGCTTGAATTGGGTACTTGAAGTTGACGTGTCATTGCATGTAACTTTATTTTTTCCCACCATATAACCACTTCCTTTCTTTCCATGAACTCTTACTCCAATGCTACCCTATAATAGTACTAGTACAACATATTGGGTCATGTAATTTTTCTTTACATTGGAGACCATAACATCCAACATAAAGTACATTTTGTAAGTGCAAGGTAAAAAATAATGATCTAATCCAAATATAAGTAGACCGACTACTTCGATTAACAATAACACTGGACCATCAAGGAGATTTTCAATAAAACGACGACACAAATAGTGTGTCTGTTACAATCCCATCGATATCAAACGTCGTTCTCTGTAGCTGTACGGAGAAAACAACCACGTAAAATCACTTACGTGTTGAGATATGTGATGAATTGGTAATCCACACTGATATTTGTGTAAAATAAAGAGAGCAGTTTATATATGTTAAAACCTCATAACCCACTAGTCATAACTTTTGAGTTAAAAAATGAACCAACCCTAAGACTATCTTTCACAACAAGGGACAGGTAGGTCTGGAGTGCGCTCAAAAGAGAATGACCCCAGTTCACATGTGTAAATTGTTCAGGGGAGTTGGATGTCATATGAGGTACTAAACTCGACTTAGATAGTCGGAATGTGAAATCGTAGCATCTGGCTCGTGTTGTTAAGTGGCTTCATATTTCTCCAAAAGTACATGCACGATAGTTTTGGTACAATCGAACAGAACACTCCCAATTAATCTTAAAATGGACCACACTAGGCATAATACATACTTTCATGCTCAAATCCTTTCAATTGCTAGCTAACACAAGTCAATAGAATTATTTGGAGTGCTCAGCTTTCCCAGAAGAATTACTATCAATCAACTTGCCTTTTGAGGTTGTCCCCCTCTCCAATAAGGTTTTGATCAGGGTTTAGAGGAGCCAACTAACCAAAAGAAATGCGAAGGTCGTTGAGCCTTCTGATGTTTCGGACTATAACTATAAACGGTTAACAGTACGCAGAACCTAATGAACACCTGTTGAATCATGAAGCTTACCGTGACCATCGATATTCTCTACCGTTTACAGAAATTTTGTATATTAACTTAGTAAGAATAACTGAATAAGAAGAAAGCTGAAGTTATAGTATGGGGCACTCCAGGATAATTAACTTATTGATCATAGCCAATTATTTTACAAGTTGACGATTAATACAAGGTTTTGTCCTATCAAAATGGAACATTCCTTTAAACTCATCATCACCATCTAAAGAATAATTACCTATATGACAAGATGATTATCACACTTAAAAATAATTAAGAAGATTTGTAATCCACTTGAACCAGAGCTATATATATATATGCATTGATGAAGCTTAACAATAATGGTATAGGAGTAGAGGGCCTAGTGAAAAAGAAAACCAGGACATAGCACTAAAACGAGTGAGGTGAATAATTCACACAGCAGGCCCCCAGTTTCTTAAAGGTTTGTTTGTTTCACTTATAATCTCCCCCGTTGCTCACTGATATGAAATTAAAAGACAATAAACTAATAACCATCCGTTATAGACAGGGCAGAGGAGAACAAATTATACGTAATTTTGTCCCTATTATAATTATCAAAAAATGTTTTATATCTGTTGTTTATTTTCAGAATTTTAATTTTTTTTTTCATATTTTCGACAATCAAACTGTATCTAATTTTACACCCTTAAGTTTAAAGCTATGCCAAATTAGGCCTCAATTCATTGTGTCATCTCTCTCTCATTGGTGGGATCATAGGGAACTTGAGGCCCCCCAATGCAACCAATAGCATGTAGCTGCCGCAAAATATACAACTGAAACAGAAACTAGCAAACAACCTTTCTCAGAAGACCACAAGGGACTCTTCACCTCATTTCCCAAAATTTCCCTGTTTCATCCCCTTATAATCATAAAAGGCCTCATTTTTCACCATCAAATCCCCAAAACAGTTGTGACCCATTTAATATTTTTGAGAGTACTCAACTGGGTCACTTCTCAAATTTGAAAATTTTTAACGATATCGAGATTAGAGGATAATCAGATGAGATGGTGTGTTTAGAACGTGGGTTTGCTTGGATGAACAGATACAGGAAGAGGCAATGCAGGAGCCTGTTCTGGAGAGCGCGAGCCGCGCTGAAGAAAGCAATGAAGGGTGGAAGGAAACAGCATTATACTTTCCAGTATGATCCTTCAAGCTATGCACTGAATTTTGATGACGGAGCGAAGGAGGCAAATGCGAATGGATTACAGCAGCTTAAGCTTCAGGATTATCTCTCAAGTGCAAATACTACTTGGGTTTATGTTATTTGGGTGAAAGCTTGAGTAAAAGTAAGGAAGTATGATTGATTTCTGGTGGAATCGGATCGAGGTGTGTTTGGTCGTGTGATCGACTAGCTAGCCTTGGTTTGGTTAGTTTAGATCAGTTTTAATGAAATCAATGTTCAGTTTATGTTTGTCTGATATTTGAGACCATTAAGTTTCTTTTGTGTTATTTTTCTGTCTGCCGAGTACTCTCTTTCATTTGAGAAGAGCGACGACATCATATTCAAGTACTCTCGTGTACATCTATTCCTTCTCAAACGTTGTTTATCAAAAGAAGCATCGGGATTATAGTTGTAGTTGTCGATGACGGAAAAACTTGGTTTGTTGCTACCTCCATTGTCACGATTGTGCTTTTTTCGTTCTGATTTTTTTGTTGGTCAACCATGACATTTTCTTCAATTTTTTAGTTAACTCACAGGAGTACAAGGTCACAAGTTGGATTGGATTTGCCAGTTTACCAAAATGGTGGTTCCCATTCAAATGTTTGTCACCACAACAATGCTCATAGTTACTTCACACACATACAATATGCAGGAACGCTGAGAGCCAGTCTATTGTCTACTTCCCCGTTCACAATTCTCGACATCATCGAGAGCTTAGTCCACGGAAACCGAGTTCACATCATCGAGAGCTTAGTCCACGGAAACCGAGTTCTATATCCCTCAGACCAACACGACGTTGCTGAATCGTACATATATTTACCGAAACTGTAGTCAAGCATAAATACCATCTTGAAAGTAAAAATGCGGTTAAAGGTAGAAATGACCTACAGAAAACTGTTGAATTGCGCCTTGGATTCATTCTGGGTACGAGGCATTCAATTTTCATACAGTTCAATAGCACTCTACTAAGTTGACAAATTTCAGCTTCAGTTTCAGCAGAAATTCCTGGTACTGGCCTCTCCCATCACTGACCTTAAATACGATACAGCTTCGCCAAGTCCTCCAGTAACGTGAGAGACAAAATACTCGATACGAACTTACTAAGTTGTAGCTACCATATATTACGAGAACCCCTCGAACATCATTCTTTTGTATACCCGGAATCGCAAGGTAAACTTCTCGAGGACATACAGTCCAGTAAACTCCGTGAACTCAAAGCCAAGTTGATGGGAAACGATAGAGCAAAAGCTTCACCTTCGCTGCGGCACTCCACCTATTACTGCATCGTCTTAGACCTAATATAAGTCACACTGAAGTGCATAAACAGTATCCTTAAGAGAACGTTGGACAAACCAGTATCCCATACTATCAACCCGAGAGATCACTACATCCATCAGGATTCGAACAATAACCACAATAAAGCAACAAAACAATAAAACCATATAATCCCACTAAGTGCACGGTGCGAGAGGGATAAGGATATACCCAACCTTATCCCTGTAAATAACCACAATACGGCAGATTAACGCTTGAACCAACTCAACCAACACTTTTGTACAGTGATTTTTCACACCGATAAGAAGCATAATTTAGATATCTTAGTCATTGACTACCAACTTTTCTATATCTCACAAGTTAGGGTGTAAAATTTTGGAGATCCGGTAAAAGCACAGCTTTTTTCTTATCCTCTGATGCTGTGCAGGAGCACGTTCCTAAATATTAAAAAGAGCAGCAAGTCAGAGCCAGAGGCAGGTTGACAAATTAAATTCCACTTTCAGTGGGAGGTCTTTGTTCTGAGAATCTGAATGATCCTCAATCTTCAGGTTCAAGTGATACAAGGACTCTAAATATGACCAAAGTTGCACTTTTCGACTAAAGTGGTCACCGAAAAGTTAAGCGATTAAACCACCTTATTAGGTCACACCTTGATGGGAGATTAGCCTGAGGAGGCTGCCATAAAACTCGAAGTTTATATGATCTGAACCTGAGACCTCCAAATTCTAAGCTAATACGGACGATTGCTTATTGCTTGTAAGTTTTAAACAACAGTGGTTTCCGACAGGACAACAATCAGATCAGACGAGGGAACAACAATGATGACAAACTGAGCCAATTCAAACTATCAACTATACAGAAAGTTTTAGAGAAACAGTCATTAACCAAATCCGAAAGATCAATCAGCGTCAGCGAATATATAAAGACATGACTAATGCACACTTAGAGTACCTTTCTTCAAGCTAGATACGGGATAAATAAGAACACTACAAAGAGAACTTCCACAACTTTCAAACCATGGGGTCTTCGAGTGCGGCAGTGGACAAGTCATTTATACGAGGATAAGCGGCTTTCTCGTCGAGTTGGTTCTGAGCCCATATCAGCATCTTCAACAAGCTTGGAAGCTTGGGGTCTGCGATTGAGCAAATTACAGGTCACATGTTATCCGAGGGGAAAAGTGTCACCAGTGTCAGAGTAATAGGCGGCTTACCTTTTTCATGACTCTGACTAGTCAGGATAGCTGCATTGACCTCACTTGCTGTTTTCAAGCGCTGAGATATGTCCAACAGGTCACCAACTGGGCTGTTGCGCGCATCCTCGAAGGCAAGCAAAGCAACAGTTCTCTCCAACTCGTCTAAAAAACTTTGCTGAAGACAGGTACAACCCAATCATGAGTAGATGACTAACAGAGTGATGCAGACATTCCCCGGGAGAAAAGATTTAATTTTAAAGGTTATCAAGATACTAAAGCATGCAAAATGGGGAACAAGGAAAGATGTGAGGAGCCAAATCAGTACATTTTCTTCTCCTCGTGGAGCAAGCTCCTCTTGGGCGAACTCCAGAGCCTCTTCGATTTTACCATTCCTAATCAGTTCTATCATCCTTTGCTGTTGAAGATGGAAGAACAGCTGGGGATTTGTGTCCAAGATCTGACAGGAGGAACCAAAAACAAGCACAATCATAATGGAGAAGAAAAAAAAGGCAAAGACAAAAATCTGTATGACATAAAAAGCTTTTAAGAAACAACTGATCATAAACAAATAGCCAGCAAAAGATAACAGATGAGACTGATGAAGTCGTATAAAGCAATCCATCTTATATTTACTATTCCATCTTGACGTTTAATCCATAATCCAAAGATGGATCTTCAGCAATATAAGATCTCATCTATAAGTGACACGTGCGCACACACAAGGAGTAACAGTAGATGGCTAATTTTACAATGGCAAGCAACTAGATGGTTGCCATAGAGAATTCAGTTGCATTCAACAATATGGTTAAGCATGAAGTTGGAGGGAAGTCCGCCCACCTCTGGATTCAAATCATTAACTTTCTCAATAGCATCCTCAACATTTCCAGATTGCACTGCCTTCTTCACCGCCATTCTGTCAGAGATCGTGGCAAGATCTATATCTGCTATTTCATCAATAAGGAAACACAAGAGTAAAACACATGCGCATTGACACAAATATATCACTACTTTTCCACATTAAACACATGCATTGACGCAGGACAAAAGCGAAGGATACGTTCCGTTCCGGATTCCATTCGGAACTTCTCCGCAGCCTCAACATAACCCTCTGTAACAAGAAAGTTCATAACTAATCTGTTCATGTCCTCTTTCCTTATCTTTATATCGTTAAGCTGCTTTTCCCATTCTTCTCTTGTTATAACTTTCTTTGATGCAGCCTGCACAGAACGAAAGCAGAAATTGAAAAACAGAGCCCTTCAATGTAAAATTAGAACTGTAGAAAACAAATTCTACCAAAAAATTAGAACCGTATATGCAATAAATTTTACAATATCAGCTTACAAAATGAATCCGAAGAAAGAAGAAAGTGAAGCAGCATAAAGTGAAGCTGTGCCGCTGCCTTCAGTACCCATAGAGTGTAAACTTGGAATCCAAAGCCGGTTTTCAGAAACATTCTAAAAAGTGAACAATATTATTCGAACAATTAATCATGCTTCAACTTAATTCTAATATCTGTGATTGGAGCGGCTACAAGTGAGAACCTGTTATGTGATTGAAGTAATTTCAAGTCTGAAAACACAATCCCGCACTTACAAATAACCACGCCACACCACTCAATATAAGAAAATCTAGCAGCAGTAAAGAACAGGGAGAGCTACAAATTACCATGGCTTCGATCTCAGCAAGTTGACGCAAGACAGCTCGAAATAGTGACATTAGTCCATGGGCATCAGACCCATCTGAAATCAGCAACATGTAGGTAGAAATCCCACTTAGTAAACTAAACCAAAGAACACCAAAACGAACAAAAATGTGAACCATCTCTAATCAACCAGAGCTCGAGATAGTTTTTGAGACAAGAAAATGGAACACAACATGATACCAACTACTTCCAACACCCAAAGGAATTCTCGCATCATATATGTTCCAAGACATCTCAAACAAAAAAAGCCAAAGTGACAGAGATATGAAACTTTCATAACCCTAATCCCACTACGCCGATCCAAACACTCGTCAAGAACATTTTATAAGAACAAATTACCACACACATCCACCATTCTCTATCCTACTAAGTCTCAAATTTCTCGAAGCAAACCATCAGAACATCCCATTCTCTACATCCCGCAAAGCAAGGCGATCATATATTCACATACCGATCGCATCTAACACTAGAAAAGCCTCGGTTCATTATCACTCTCCTAGCTTAAGCCCGTCAATTCCAATACCCCAAAACACCAGATAAATTCTACCACATCACATCATCACATAATCACATCATCAATCAAACCCTAGAAACCCCCCCCCCCCCAAAACACATCAACCCTCCCATCAAGGACCGCCCATTTCACGATCCAAACTCCCCACAATCAAAACCATTCCTAATACTGAAACGATCATAATCACTGATTGATACGATTCATTCTCGTGTTTCGCATAATGGGTAATCATCTCCGACACTGAAAAAGTAATATCCACATGATGAGATTCGAGATTAGGTTCAGTACTATGAGAAGAGAAAGGAGAGAGAAAAGATGTGCGGCGTACAGATCAGAAAGTCCTGGCGAGAAATGGTGGTTGGCGGCGGCCGGCGACGGAGAACTGTGGTCGGAGAGTGATAGAGAAGGATGGATCAGAGTTGGCTATCAGTGCGAGGGTTTTCGGGGACAAAAAGGAAGATTCGGGGAAGTAGGAAAATGAGATTAATGCAGCATTATGTGATTTATTTTAATCTTTTTTAAATTAATCAAATTCACTACAGAGTGATTGTATCTCAATCATAAGCAAGATTAAGATAACGGATTATGAAATATTCAGTAAGATTATAATAACGGATTATGAAATATTTTAACATAAATATTATTTTGGATTTTTTTTCCATCGTATGTGTTAGTGAAGAAATCATCACTTCACACAAACTTACTAGAATATCCATTTACATAACAAACACTTATCTTCGAGGCCACCAAGATACTAGTTCTTCAATGTAATTTTAGAACCTGTTTCAGTAGTTGATTGGATGGTTTTTCTTAGTGTTTAAAACAAATCTGTACAAACACAACCAGTTCAGTTCCAAACTTATACATAGACTAATAGAATCAGATCAATCAGTCAACAATCAAAACTGATCTATGAATTCAAACTACTAATCATATCAATAAATTTCTACAACAATCACCAAAACTGAATTCGGTTATCAAATAATAATCCTCATTCGAATCGAATCGAAACCAAATTCGATCTGATTCGATTACAAAGACAACATTGATACAACATCGATTGCAGGTAAGACATAAACTCAAGAATCTGTATTCAGTAACTGATCAATCTCATGAATTGAAAACAAATCAAATAATCAAAACCTCAAAATCTGATCAATACCTGGATGACCAGATGAGCTCGAAATAAAAAAACTATGAATCTGGGCAAATATCAAATCATCATAGATCTGATCTTTCTGCTTTTGGGTTTTCCGGGTTGCTCTCAAATTCTTTGATCTCCTATTGTCCAGATCATCATACTCTGCTTTGATGTTGGTTTTTGACAGTACTTTGTTTTTAGTGTTGTGAGTGTCGTCACTTTTAGACCCAATTGGATTGTTGTTTTGATTTTGTTGGCCAATTGCATCCATTGATTTTTGCAACATTCTCATATCTCACCCTTTTGTTTACTTTTGGAAATTTGTTCGAAATTTGCTTATTTTTCATGTTACCGAATTCATTTAGATGTCGAGATTCATCTGATGCATATCTCAAAGTTGAGTCAGCACCAAGATTAGCATAATGGAGACATTGATGACATTATTTATCAATATCTTGCTTAAAACATAATTCCAAGATAACACAGACACAAAGAATGATCTGCCAATTACAGGTTTTTGCCCTATAAAACAGAGTTCGCCCTTCGGTGCTTTGAGCCTTTACCTGATGCATTGCTATAAGGTTCCACATCGTACTGTTCCAATGAACAGCCCGATGCATGCAACCGATTCAGATGGTCGAGGAGATCATCTTTCTGAAATAGTTCGATCGTGTCTTCAAGCCAGCTGTGGTAGAATCTTTAACTGCGCCGAGCTTTTAGCCTTGTAGACTTGATATTGATACTCTGTATTTACAAGTCAGTCTTTCTAATTTCACAGTTTTTCCTATTAGCAATCTCGTATTCCTCCAATACAATCTTCGGCCATATCGCAACACTAATACAAAGAATTGGACCTGCATCACACGTATACAAGAAAAAGAGAAGAAAAGAAAACAAAGGGACGAGCAGCATCCCAGATTACAGCTTCGGCTTGGTGGTGGCCATCTCAACCTCAATTGAGCATCTGGGCTGCGGCATCTCATCCTTCGGATGCCAGAGGGCATCAGCATCAGGAGCAAGTTGGTGATGAGATGGGCAGCATCACAGGAAAGGCACAGGCAGAAACCTGTACAAATGCATCGCCTCCTGGTGTTCATGTTTCCCTACAAAACTCAATCACCTCGGACACCATCTGGTGGGTATCGGCCGAGATCATGTCCAATGCCAAGTGAAAAGCCTGAAGGAAAAGACCAGCCAGTAAGCAATGAGTCATGAGAATTTGATTTTAACAGCACAGCAGTTCAAAGAGCACAACGCAGAGGGATCTGCACAAGGTTCTGACAAAACAATATACCAGTCATCCATCCAAGATCAACGGCTACAAATTTAATCAGAAGAAGCAGCTTACCACAAATCTCTCGAGCACAGGGACTAGGATGGCCAAACTATTATCAGGAAGATAATCGGCAATCGTATCTCGTATGCTTCTACTAATTACATCAAAGGAAAAATTATGAGAAAAAAAAAAGAAAAAAAAGAAGAAGGAAAAGGCAATACAGCAACTCACCTTTCAGTGGAAAGGAATGCAAGCAAAAGAGCAGAATAAGCCTCTACAATCATTTTTTCTGCCTCTTTCTCCCCTCGTAATACCACTTCCTTGGCATCCTCCTGATAAAACATGCAAACAAGCAAGCAACACAAATATCAGTTGAGTTCGCCTCATGAAGTTAGCTTCTCATGGAAATATATACCAAACTATCAACAATTTATTTAAGCTACTCCTCAAAATTTATACAATGAATTATAGCTGGCCTTGTTCAGGCTAATCTGCAGAGTTCTGGGAAGAACCAGTCTTTTTTTTTTTTCCATCTTCTTCTTGTTTTTTTTTTGGGGACATCATCGGAACTAAAACTGAATACACACAGAGACCCCATCAATAACAGATAAATACGGTGGATCTCATTAAAACAATGAATAGAAGTTGAGGGTAAACACCATGCATGGATCGGAAGGGAAAATAGCCTTCATTATTTAAATCCACTTCTATGGAAGGGAAAGCAGTTTTCCCATAAAACAATGATACGCTTGATATAGAAGCACCTTTCCGCACTTGATATAGAAGAGAAAGAGGATTTCACAGATGAAACATTCACCATACTCACCAATTGCTGATTTTGGCCTTCTTCAGCAGCCTCACCAGCTCCTTGGTTTGCCAAAAAGACTGAGCACAATAATGGAATCACATCTGTGTGTGTCTCAGACTCCATCCCATGGGAGGAAGGTAACAGTACAGTAGCCGCTGCTAACCTTGATCTGCAGAAAAAATCTCAATGTAAGACACTGATAGCGAAAAATACCCCAGATGATTTCAGCTACGTGAAGATAAAAAGATTGAACTTCAAATTCTATACCAGTGGAACCTCCAATGTATGATTTCTAAATTGGCAATCACAAAGTACCCAGGGTGAAAAAGATACAAAAGCACATTGTCCAGAAACCATACTAGATGAATACAGCATTGGAGCATATGAAAACATGGCAACTTATTCAAAGAGCAGGAAGAGAGAAGTAAACTTCATCAAACCTGTTATGGCTGTCCTTCTCTATCAGATTAACAAGAAGCCCCAAGATAGCAACTAGGAAGTCCAATTCCTGATCATTTAGATGCACATCTGTTTGGCTTCCGAGTTCAAGAACCGAATCAGATAGCAAACTCATCTCTCTCAACTCATCGAACTGAGATATCGTTGAACTGAACGAAGGAAAGTGGCGGACAATCAAGGAGGTTAGAGTCTCCAATCCTCCAGCTGCTGCAATTTGCTGACACCCTTCCGCATTGTCATTTGCCAGATTCATCAAAACCTAGTAAAATAGGTATAAGAGGCATTATTATCATTTGCATATGATACAAAATATATACAACAATTTCTGTCTGATTTGTGCAACAATCAGCTTATAGCACACTAGTCAAGAAATAACAGTGGTGAGATAGAACTAAGATTCAGGAAAATACGATTTGCACTTCACTAACTGTGGACTTATAAGAGACAGAAAGCTAAGACAGTGAAGACTGGATTCCGGCAGTGTGGTTTTACAAAGGAAGACGTGGTTGAGGAGAATAATAATGAAAGGGGGTTATAGTGAAGAGGGAGGTCCACACAGCTCGGAAGAAACTTTGAAGTATGATGTATGTGTCTCTATATAATGATATTACATAAAGAAATTAACTGAACCCAACTAAATGCAGTGCTTGGTTCTGCTTTTTTAAGACCAAGAGTCAAGCTTTAAAAAAACCCAAAGGCAAGGAAATTTTGGAATGGCAATCAAATCAAATGAGACAGCAAAATGTGTAGGAACACTCTGAAAAGTTTCAATGAACTGCAAATGTGAGGGGTATGTTGCGGAACAACTCGTCATGCAACTTAAAATTGCAACATGGAGCATATGCAATGATGGTTATTGTCAAAGGCTAAAGATGTACCTTGACGGCAGTTAGAAGGCAGTCCGCGAGAAGGGTGGTACTCTCAGCACTGACAACAGATGAACATGAGGTCTGGCTCGAGTGAGCATTTCCCTCAATACTTGTATCTTCCTGGCTTAACAGTGATTGAGATGCGCAAACATCTGCATCATTTCTTTGTGGCATCTTAATCATTCGTTTTTTGAATTCCCTGGTATTAGGTTCTTCCTCCGCTGACTGGGTCTCGGACATACAAGTAGATTTAATACCTCTAACTGTCGGCCTACCATTTGGTTTCTGAAGATCCCTTTTCTTTCTTCCAGACAATACATCCCATTTGGAAGGTTCGTATTCAACTACGTCAAAAGCAAATGGGTCTTGGCTATCGTCAAGATTATATTCTATGTGACTCCCCACATTACAGTTCACTTGTTTTCTTGAACTATGTCCATTAGCCATTGGTGCTCCATCATCAGAACTCCTTGATGAAAAACTAAATGAACCAGATGAGGGATTGTAGGGACGAATCTTTGTCGTGGAAACACCATCTCGGGTGCTTGTTGGGGTTTCACAACTCAAGGATAATGAAGAGAATCTCGAACTGGACAACCGCTGACTAATATCAGCTACATCAGAAGCCCTCTCAGAAAAGGACCCTCCATTGCTACTGGACTCTCTAGATGATTGTATTGATGAATCCCCGGCCCAATCTGCTGCATTTCAAAATTGAAGCATAAACCTTGTGATTTAATGAATGCACATATCAATGATATGAAAAGATCATGAACATACAATATCAACGCAAGTTGGTTATAACAAAAAATTTGCAATGACGAATTAGTAAATATGCTTGATAACAAGTGAACAAAGCACAAGATGTCAACACCAAGGAAAAGTGTGGTGTACACCCTACCTTTCAGCACCGGCACTGGGGTATGTTCTGGCAAAGCTTCAGCGTTAGAAAAGTTTCTAGCAGTTTCCAGACTTGAAGTCGCTGAGGAACTTCTAAATAGAGAAAAACCTAAACCAATATCACAGTCCAAAGTTAGTCATCATGGTAGAATGCCGGAGAAAGAAATATTAATACAGAAGCAAAATTGACAAAAAAGAAAAAAAGGAGGAAAGAAATCTGCTGATTTGCAGAACTGCCACCAGCCAGTGCAGCCACGATAAGAAGGAAACTAACTGATAACTTCCCTAATGTACCTGAGAGAATCTTGATGAAACTAATAATGAGTTTCACGAAGGAAAAGAAAGAGCCTCGTCTGGCTAACTTCTGCTTCATTCCAAGTAAATGCCTCTACAACAGATAAATTTTAAAAAATCAAGAAGGTCAAGCTCTCAGTAAGAGACTATCTAAGAGTTCCTTCACATAATAGGTAAGGAATCTACTTGGATATCAGGAACAAAAAAGGAATCATCTAATCTCGAGTACAGTTCTCATACAAATACCTGATTTTCCTGGCTTAAGAAGGTAGCATTCTCCATGATTTTCAAACATTTCAGAAGCAATGCCAGATTTTCTAGGCGATCGTCTTCTTTAGGTTCTGTGCTTCGCAGGGAAGCATTTTGTAACCATCCCTATAGAACGACAGCAGTACATTAGCATACCAAAAATTCACAAATTAAGGTCAAGTTCTAGTGCATAACCCAATAGGATAAACATATGTTAGCCTATCTAGCAGCAAGCTATAATGAACTGAAGAACACTAGAAATAACAATGACGCAACGTAAATTCGCTTTTAGAAACACAAAACATACAAGCTCACACCTCCATAATAGAATGGAAACTTATTGCCAGCTCAAAAACAGCATCAAGTCCACCTAACTCTCTTAGTTTCTCCTTGAAATTGCAGCTGCTTTTCCTTACTGCCCCCGAGGTATCTGTGTAAATGTAACACAAGCAATTGAATCGGAATAGGTAACACGAGCAATTGAAAATCCTCAAATAATAAAATAAAAAAACTGGTACGTAGTTTCAGCATGCCTAATAATCAATTTCAATTTCCATAAAAAAATACCTTCAATAGCAATGCTAGACAAGCTGGCCTTCTCAATCGTTAGCAAACCTACCCACCTTGCATTCAACTCCGGCCTAGGCAATCCATCATCACTTCCATTATTTGCCTCGAGATCCTTGCTGTCAATTAGAATTTCCTTAACCTTGCTAATGATTGTGGAAGAGCTCAAACCTAATCGTGTCGTTGAACCTTGTTCTGCATGAAGATGTTTCTGGAAAGATAGAAGCCTGTGGCCCACAGCTGGTGCTCTGTTTCGAGGGGTTTCAGATACAACTGGTTTCAACAATTTCAGCAGAAACTGTATGCTTGAAGAGGAATCCAAGGGGTATTCATCCTGGCCCTGAGACAGTGTAGTTCAAACTGTTCTCAGCAGGGGAATTGCTTGAAATGAAAGCGGAAAATGGAATAAATGCATGCAACGTTGGAAAAAAAGAAAAGAATTTATGACATGAAAGTCATGAGCATAGGTGTGTCGATACTCAAGTTCAATGGTGAGGATTACATCTTAAAGATGACAAGGCAATAATTGAATCCCAAAACGGAAAGTGAAATCATAAAAGGTTCTGTGATTAGCTGCATAGTTTTCCCCAAGCTATAAATTTATTTTAATGATCTTATGACAACATGTGATATTCAAGATTGAAAATCAAGTACAATGGTAGAATAGCAAAACACTCATAATAAAATAGGCCAATGGATAGTTCAAGATTAACTCACCTCGTCCGTCAAAATGTAGAAGAGTGCAGCCGCCGCCAAATTGCAGGTTAAATCATCAAGACTGAGCCCCAAAATGGCGTCAATAATTGTTTTAGCTATCCTGAGAACATTATCCAAAAGAATTATAAATACATATCAGATGAACCTGACAACATTTTCTCCCCTTCCAGTGTTGAGTAGGTAATAAAGGTTCTACAAATGTCTTGAAAATGGATAAAAGTAAGTATTTCGCATGATCAGGGAGCGATGCCATAAGCTACAAATTCTGAATACATGATGATTCCTTTAAGTCTAGGTTCAAGTTCAATTATTAGTAACTTTTTCCCCTTCGAAGACTAGTTGATTGTTCTCTCCAGAAATGACCAACAGCTATAGCTGCATGCCCAACTAATGACAAACTAACGATGCTTAGAGCCTCTTTGACGAGACAAGTGCATCACAGAAGTCGTTAGAGCTCACTCCCTAACGTGAAATTTCGTCCCAAGGAAGCTCACAGATAACTAATGTAACACCAAAAATACCTTCATTCCCATCCTGATTCAATATGTTTAAAGATTTGTGCACGTTAAAGACCACACACGCAACATATTAATCACTTCAGTGAACCAGTGCGTGGAACATTGAGGTTTAGATAATCCGATAACTATGATAGAACCCTACAACATAAACACAATGGAACTCAAAAGACACTTAAAATCACAACTTGTAAACGATCCCAATTCAAAAATCAACCCCTTTTCCATCTGGGCAACACAAATCACACCCAAAATCCCAAACCCCACACATACCCTTGAGCTCGAATCATCCTCCGTTGACTCGCCGTCCCACAAATCGACAACAACGACAGCAAGCTCGCCTGCCTCACCCTCACCGGCTGCCCTTTCCTCAACCCATCTAAAGCAAAATTCATCTCATCCATATTCTCCCTCATCTCCCCAAACTCCTGCGCCTCCATCAACGTCGTCGTCGCCGCCGCCGTCACACTCTCCCTCTTCCTCCCACACTTCATCCTCTTCGCCTTCCTCTCGAACCCGTCCGGCGCCAGAAAATACAACGAAGACGAATTCGAAGTGGCTGGATCTGATTCCAATGTCCACCGCGCCGAATCCTGAGACGAGAACGTGAAATTGTAGATCTCATGAGCATTTATTTCATGATCTTGATGATCTTGGAGATCTTGAGAGAGTGAGAATGAGCCGCTGATTGAATCGTCCCCAATTTCGTCGCTGAATTGCGAATACGTCCTCGAAAGCCCTCGATTTCTTCGACCGTATGTCCTCACCATCATCTTCGATCGATTCCAATTGGATTGGATTCGAATTCGAGAGCCGATTTGGGATCGGATTTAAATCCTAGGGTTTCAATTTGGGGAATTTTTGGGATCGGATTTTGAATTTTAGGGTTTGAGATTACGATTTTGTCTCACAGGGGTGAAGCGGTTGAGAGAAAAATGAGATTTGGGGTTTTTGGGATTTGGACATTTTCTTGATTTTCTTGTATTTGGAAATTTTCGGGATGGATTTACGGTTGTACCCTTAATTGTTGGGTGAGGTGTGAGGAGAGGGGAGATGAGGTGGAGGGTGATTTAGTAAATTGGGGATGGAGGATGGTGTGGGTGGGTGTTTGAGGCCGTGAAATCTTGGGAATTAAAATGGGATTGTGACCGGGTGACGACGGGATCTGGCCAGGTGATCGCCGTTTAGATTCGACAACAACATATCCTCTCAATTAAAAAAGTCTGAAGAGAACTGCATATGGGTTTCATGTTCATCCAGACAAAACAATTAAGATTTATATGATAATATATTTTCGTATTAAAAATTAATGATATAAAATATTAAAAATATATATCAATTGAATGATATTCGAACATTGATTTTGATTTTCCGCACTTGATCGTTACTCTGAAATTCATTTCTTAATTCATCCGTGTCTATGACAAACTCGTTAGATTATCATTTGTCATCATTGTCTCATGTAATGGGGCATATTATGCACGAGAATAAATCATATGGATAAGATATAATTATATATAATTATAGGTAAATAAAGAAAGAACAAATGAGGACTATTGGAACCCTAGAAAACTTGCAATTGAAGAACACGAACACAATTACTCCATCGACGACAGTTCAATTCAGCACAAATTCCCATCGATTCCTTCAATTCGATCGGTTACACTCCTCTCTATCATTCTCAGGTACTCATTTTTCTCATTTCCCGCTTAACTCGTTTCTCGACTGCTTTCCCATTTCGTATGTGACTGGATTTGAATCTATTTTGGCAGTGGTGATTTTGGTGAAACGATATGGCAGAGATGATTTGGTGATGAAATCACGTGGACCCTTTTGATGATTTGATGAGAAGTTAAAAACATTGTTTGGATTAGACATCTATGTGTGATCAAAATCATTGATATATATCTCAGAATTACTCGACAGATCGAAACTGTGCCGAATGTCAGTGATTCGCGTCATAGGCTTGCCGTTCTGGCGGTTTTGATTGAGAGTAGTTTGATAGGTTCAATTGGGTTGTCGTCTGTGGATTCGGTTTAGTAGTTGGAGCAATGGGACTTCTCAGCATTATTAGGAAGATCAAGAAGAAGGAGAAGGAGATGCGGATCTTGATGGTGTATTTTTCTCTCGAGTTTTGACCTTTTTGGTCATTGTCTCTGGCATTTCTGGGGTTTTCTTTGTGAATGATGTTTGTGTTTCTTGTGCAGGGGGTTCGATAATTCTGGGAAGACGACTATTGTTTTGAAAATTAATGGAGAGGACACAAGTGTTATTAGTCCCACTTTGGGGTTTAATATGAAGACGATCTCTTACTACAAGTAAGTGTCTCTGCTCTATATTTGTGTTCCATGTTACACAATAGAGCACCGTGAATCATGCCATACGTGTGATATATGAATGTATGAGCTTTAGTTCTGTTGATAAATCTGTTGGAGTTTGTGATGAGATTGAAGGTTTCGGTGCCAATTTCAGGGATACGCTTAATATATGGGATGTTAGGGGTCAAAAGACTATAAGATCATATGGGAGGAACTGCTTTAAGCAAACTGATGGGTTGATATGGGTAGTTGATAGTTCGGATCTTTGGTGACCAGAGGATTGCAAGTATGAGCTCGATAATCTGCTAAAGGAGGAGGTGGGTGATTGTTAACTTTTCTTTGTTTCAGTGGCTCTGTTTCTTATGCTTCTTCCCTTGATCCCACCCCCTGTTGTTGATGAAACTTGACGTAGAGTCGAATGCCTGATGCTTACCGTTACTATTGAACTCAGATATGGGGTTTTGTACATGACCTTTCTCTGCATAACGAGACATTGTTTCAGCTTAGACTTGAACAAGCCATGAAGGCGCTCTTGATGGGAGTTTCTGACCGCTAGATCAATCAGGGGTTGTGGTAGTAACTTATTCTTGCATTGCGTCGATGGGAGAGTAGAACGTGGTTACTGACTGAATTGTTTTTTTGTTGAATGGTGACACTGCTAACACTTCTCGTACTTTCTTTTCTGGGTTTTAACTTTCTTGAACTATTTAGATGGACAGAGTATGGCCCTATCCGTTGCGTAGGTAACCTATACCTGACTTGTTATCTGCTTTGTTGTATCCACTCGTTTCATGTTATTTGATCAACATTGAGTTTAGACTTCCCTATATCATGATGCAGAGGCTATCAGGTGCGTCTTTGCTCATATTTGCCAATAAGCAGATATACAAGTAGGATATACAAGGCGCTTTATCACCAGATGACGTAGCCAAACTAAGCTTCTTATCCTGCTGCCTGTATTTTCACTGATGCCTATATCGTTCTGCCTTTTTTGCCGAACTTATTGTAATTATGTTTCTGGCAATGGTTCTTCCATTGGTGTAGACAATATATATGTGGGTCTAGATTCGAAATAAGCAAAATCTGACAGCTGAGATTAGAACAACAACAAGAAGAATAAAGGCTGAGATCCGATTTTCAGTGATCAAATGGTAGTTCTTTGCTTTCAATCAACTGTGCCAACTTGGGGCTTCTACCTTCCCAATTCCGCTTGTAGTCTTGCATTATCTTATAGATACTTGTTAAGGTTATAGTGTCATGGAGCAAGGGCGAAGTAATTAAGTAACTACTGAGGCTAATATGAGAAAGGTGAGCCCTGTGAAGTTTTTCATTGCAGATCTTGCGCTGACCAAGACTTTTTCTCATGATCCTCTGATCAGGGCTTCATCCAATTATTTACTATCCTTTTGTCTATGTTCAGGTCCTCAACTTGGAAGCCATGGACAAAACCCGGCACTGGAAGATTAAAGGCTGTAGCGCATACACTGGCGAAGGCCTGTTGGAGGGGTTCGACTGGTTGGTTCAGGACATCGCCTCGAGGATCTATGTCCTGGATTAACCAACATTACAATGTTGGGACTTGGAATGTTGGATTCATTCCGATGTTTGCTGAAGTTGTTGTCACCCTGTCCCCTTCTCCACCCTTCCCTTGATTTCTTGAGCACTGTCATCTTGCTCTTCGTGTCGCTGTGTTGAGCACAATTTGCCCGACGACAAGGCTGTAGTGAAGATATGGTTGGTTCATGGCATTTGTATTAGCTTCTAGTGCCATTAGTCTAGGCTGAGTGCTTAACTTTGTCCTTCAAGTGATGTTCATGTTGAAATATGATGATTCGGAAAAGACAGAGTTACTCTTGTCGTGTACACTTCGAATGTACATCGACTGTCGAAATAATTTTTTTTGAATCCTTTTATTTTTCGGTATTGCTAGACGCAATCTAACGAAGACAATATGGCAGCCAAGGGCAACAATAATACACAAGGGCACAACATTCGTTCATTCGTTTCTGGTTTTATCAATATATCTGTAGGGTCAAGTGTTTGATAGATGTTGGGAGAATTGTACTCCTTTGGTGGGTTTTTTGGACTCTATCCAGAGTTTTATTATTTATCCTCTTCTTTGTTTTTCTTACAAGTGATGGTAAAATTAAAATAGTCAAAATGTGGAAAACCATGATTCGGCCTTAATCATACAAGCCGAAGTAACAGTTAAGGGCCTTTTCTTCAACGGTCAAGAAATTGGACCATTACACTTTCCTTGACATATCACTTTTCTCCCGAAAAAAAAAAATCTAGATTCAAATACAATCAGGTTTGGATTTTGTCATTAAATCATATAGCCGTTGGCGTAGAGAGAGAAGGTGAGCAAGCAAAGAAAAAAACAAAAATGGATGAATAATATGATGAGAGCAAGTGATCCAAAAAAAGCACAACTTTTTCTTTCTCATTTGGGTTTCTTTTCTATTGAAAAAGTGATTAGGGTTTTGAATTCTCTTTGAAAAAGCTCCGATTTTTGCTGTCTCTCTACTCACTTGCTGTGACTGTTAGGTGAGATCATGATACCTATGTGCTTAATTTGCCAATGATAGAAGGAAGTGCCTTTTGGGCATGTTGCGTTTGCTGTTATTTGTTGGGTTTTTTGTGGGTTTGAGTTTATGGGATTGGTGATGGGTTTGATGTGATTTTGGGGTTTTTGTTAGTGGGTTTCTTCCAAGTTTCCTCTGGCAAGTTGTTTTTTATTTCTTTCCATTTTGGGGCAAATCGGGGAAAATCTGGTGATGTGTTCGGTTAATTTGTTCGCATTGGTGTTGGGTGTTTCTTGGATTTCAGCTCTGTTGAATGTTTGGATAAGTGGAGCTAAATTGAAGTGATTGTGATTGAGATCGAATTGTTTCATCAGTTGTTTGAAAGGTTAGGGTTTTGCTTCTGTGATTTCAATTGCTTTTTATGTGCTTCGTTTACTATTCTGTTGTTGTTTTTTCCTTTTTTGTTGCTGTTGTGCTCAATTTGCTGAAAATTGAAGTAACTGTCTTTTGAGGCAAGTTGGGTTTGCTGTTATCTGTCGCTTCTTGTTTGTTTGTTTGTTTGTTTGTTTTTTTGTTTTTTTTTTTTTTTTTTTTGAGTTTATGGGATGAGAAATCGGTGATGGATTTTTTGAGATTTGGGGTTTTTGATAGTGGGTTTCTCAAAGTTTTCATTTTTGACGATTTGTTCATGATTTCTTCCTTTTTTGGATAAATTGGGAAATATCTGATGGTGGGTTCGATAAATTTGTGTGCTTTTCTTATTGTTGGACTTTTTCTTGGATTTCAGCTCTATCGAATGCTTGGAGAAGTGCTGGGAATTCAAGTGATTGTGATTGACATCAAAGTGTTGCATCGGTTATTTGAAAGGTTAGGGTTTTGATTCCATGAATCGGTTTGTTTTGTTGTTGTTGTTGTTGTTGTGTTCCTTTTTCTGTTTTTTGTGGATGTTTCCTTGAAGTTGGAAGTGGATGTTGTAAATTTTGATTGTCTTGAATTTTGATTACAGGTCAAATATAAAGAGGCAACTTCCAAGCTGAAAAGATCAACATCAAGTTGATTGGGTGCCGGTTTACATTCCTTTGGTTCGAAATGCCTTGTATGAAATGGGATGCCAATGGGAATTTGATGATAGGATTCCTGGTTCTGTTTATGATGCCATTTTCCGCCGGATTCACCGATTCACGTGATGGTATTTTCCTAACCTTGAAATCTATTGTTACTCGGTATGAATGATGCTGCATTGTTGTCTCAGATCTTGGAGTAGCTGTGTTATAACTGTGTCGTTGGTTGCTTGCTACTTCCCCCTCAGAAGAGTTAGTGTGCTGGAGAAGTTTGTGATGGTTCTAACTTCTGTCCTCTTCATGGATGTGTTTTCCCCAGTTTTTGCGATCAATCGCTTATACGCAGCTCTAGGCTCTCCCCCTCTTCAAGGTTGGGTTCAAGCGGGAGGAGACCCATGTGCGGAAGCATGGCAAGGGGTGCAATGTGTAATATCAAACATAACTCAATTGTAAGTCGCTCTGGTATTTGGATTTCAGGCTTTGTTGTCTTCTTGTTCTCCTTCATTGCTGTCAATTTTTAACGCATATCGAGGGGTTTGAATTGACAGAATTCTTAACGGAGCTAATTTGCGAGGAGAGTTAGGTACTGATTTGGACTCCTTCACTTCCATGATCGAAATGTATGTCCTATGTCCATTTGCTCCCTTGTACGGTCTTTTGTTTCTGTCCATGTAATACAAGGAGTTTTATTGATACGCTTAATACATACTTGAACAGTGATTTGACTGACAACCACATCAGCGGGAGTATCCCATCAAATCTACCATCCACCATCAAGACCTTGTATGCAATACCCTATTCATTCTGTTCATATAATTTCGCCAATCTTCCCTCACCAATTGGGTCATCCTTGTTTTGCTTAAATCGTTCCCTGAAAGCTGCTTAACTTCCTTGCAGGTACCTGTCAGGTAACCAGTTCACCGGAAGCATTCCATCAAGTTTATCCATATTATCTCAGTTGACTGATCTGTAAGTTTTTTTAAACTAATCTAACCTCCATCCATCCTTTTGTCACAAAAGTTTTGTGTTCTTGCTGTAGCTATCATTTTATCTTGTCGATTACTGTGTTCAGGTCATTCAGCAGCAATAATTTAACCGGGGAAATACCTGATGCATTTCAAGAACTCTCTGGCTTGGTAAACTTGTAAGCACCTTAACTTTCATATCAGCTTCCATTGCTTTGTAATTCTGTTCAAACACTGAACTTATGTCGCCATCGTGTTGAAGGGATCTGTCGAGCAATCAATTAAGCGGCCCACTACCACCGTCAATGGGAAATTTATCCTCTCTCACTAGGCTGTGAGTAATAATTTCTCAAGTTTTTTTGGCCGCCTTGTGTACGGTAGAGTATCATGTTTACTTGCTCTGCTTGTTGCAGTCACTTGGAGGACAACAAAATTTCCGGGACTCTGAATGTTCTGGAAGGCCTTCCCTTAATTGATTTGTGAGCATTCTAGAAAAAAAATAATTCTGAGTAAAAGTAGATAACCTAGTACTCAAGTCACGAGTTAGCTTTTCTTTCCATTGTGCAGAAATATAGAGAACAACCAGTTCTCTGGCCCTATTCCTCCTAGGTTGCTCGTCATACCAAGTTTCAGAAGCACTGGAAATCCTTTCAACACCAGTGTTCTTCCTTCCCCTCCAGCCGAAGCTCCAGACACCAAGTCCAATTCGTCCGTGCCTGGCGTGCCCCCTCATCATCACTCTCCTGAGCATCATGAAGATGTCCCGTCGAAGCATCTGAAATCGTCGAGGACTTTGTCGACCAAAAGGACTATATGGAGTGCAATTGTTGCTGGAGTGATACTTGCTGTCGTTGTGTTGGTCTTGTGGCTTTGCGTTTCAAGATTCTGTAAGAGGAAACCAAGAGATGACAAATTGATTCCTACTCATGTAAAGCATAAGCTTGAAGATAACAGCATGAAACTCAAGTATGTCGAATCGGTACCTCAAACTTACCATGATACCAACACAGGTTTGGATTCGACACTTGTTTTTTGTGCAAGTGTTTCCCAGCTGGTCTCGTCCCAAATACTGACTTTTTAAGATCATTTTGACCTTGGCAATAGCTATTCCTGTGGTTCCTGTGAAGAAACCTGATGGGAGCAAGGTAGAGAAAAGTCAGATAAAGATTGTAGACACGAAAGGAGTTTTCCAAGTTACAGGCCTCAAAGGCGATGAAGACACTGTAGAAACGAGAGCAATAGATGCCGGTTCAGTATCAACACGACTAGTGCGACCACCCAAAGACCTCTCTGTGGCTGCAAAGGTGAATAAAAAGCCGCCAAAGGAACCAGAAATGGAAGCGCCACCTGCAAAACCTTCCCAGAGATTGAGCTCTCCAAATCCTCCAGAGGCTTTCACTGTTGCTCTACTACAAGAATGCACAAATAGCTTCTCACAAGACTTTCTTATTGGGAAGGGTGTTCTGGGGAGCGTTTACCATGCTGAACTTCCTGATGGAAAGGTGAGGATTTATGAACCATCTTTTTAGATCTTAGCCCGAGAACTTGGGCCATCTGTCACCATGTGTGGATCTTCTCAATAGATACTGACCTGCTTATTTACTGTAGCTTGTGGCAGTGAAGAACCTCAACACGGCAACCTCCAGGAACCTGAGCGACGCTGAATTTATTCAGAAAGTCTCCACTATATCCAAGTTCCAACATGAAAATGTCGTCAAGCTCATCGGGTACTGTAGCGAACATAAGCAGCGGTTGCTTATTTACGAGTACTGTGCCAACGGGACTCTTCATGATGCATTACATTCAGACCACGAGACTCACAAGAAGCTTTCATGGGATAAGCGCATCAAGATTACACTTGGAGCAGCACGAGCCCTCATGTAAGTCCAACAGCTCACTTCATAATATGATTTTGCTTGCTTCTTCATAATGTGAAACCTGTAAACATCGATGTTTAGAAGGTAAACCTCTTGATATATGTATTCGCACACTAAGCAAGATTTGAAACTGTGATCATCAAGATAATAATAAATGTTCAGAACAGTTGAATCACTTCAAAAAAAAATAAAAAATCAAAGTAGCATTTACATTATTTTGTACATTTTTATGACTAGTTATTAACATCTGCTTTTGTCCTTGATGAAGGTGTCTCCATGAGAGCTGCTCGCCTCCTGTTGTACATAAAAGTTTCAGATCAACCAATATTCTTCTTGATGATAACTTCGAACCAAAGATTTCTGACTCGGGCCTGATCACCATGTTTTCAGATGGCTTCCCTCGGGTAATGTGATGCCACCACTCAATCAGTTATCTGTATCACAATATGAGACTAATTCATCTCATGATTGTTGCTACTTATTTGTATCCCTGTTGCTTATTCCAGTTTGATGGTACTGGTTATGATGCTCCTGAGCTCGAGTTAGGTGCTTATACCAAACAGAGTGATGTTTTCAGCTTCGGCGTTATCATGCTTGAACTTCTAACAGGACGGAAGCCCTACGACAGGTTGGTCATCATGTGCAAAATTTCAGGAAAATTTTGCTCTTTTGCGTTTTATATTTTGGTTAGTCATTTTGGTCGGACGTTGTTTTATTTAGACACTTCGGTCGATCATCATGGTGTTAGTTTGATACTTTGGTCGGTGATGGTTTTGGTTCGTTACCTTGGTCGTTCGTGATAACTTTGATAACTTTGGTTTGTTGTCTTTGTTCGTTATCTTTGGTGTAGTCACTTTGACATGGAAGGGCTTTTGATTTTGTCGGTCATGTATGCATGGTCGGTTTAGTTGGTCAATACTCACACCATATATTTGTTTTACATAATTTTATCTTTCATTTTCTATTCGACTCACACCAAAAACCTTTTAAATTTCATCTCTTTTGATATATTTTTCTACCGTTTCATGTGAAACGCACTTTTATATCATTTCTTTACTCAAAATCGAATCAAAAGTCCATTTCATTATTTAAGTTGTTATGTCCGATCACAAGTTATAGTCGATTTTTTTAATGTATATAAATTTATCAGGTTACACATGTTTTTTCATAATTTGATATTTAATAACCATTTGTCTCTCTTATATTTATATTTTTCCAAATTCGATCTCTGATACGATAATCATTCAATCTCGTATGTATGAAAGTTCGACCAACTTTAAAATTTCTTGATCTTTATACCTACTTCTGTATGTTATCATTCAATCTGGTATGGATGAAAATTCGACCAATTTTAAAATCTATTGATCTTTATACCTACTTCTATGTCATCAATCATAACGCCCCATCATTTTTACATATACAATAACACATCTATATATAATTCGAGTACGAATCTAGTTATGATTGATAGGATTAAGTGGTTTTTCAAGGTTTCGAAGAATTAAGTTGGTCCATCTCTTGGTTGTTCTCCGATTTGTGTTAATTCGGTGTGTCATCTGTGACGGAAGGAGGGGAGCAGTCGTCTCTCCATAGGTTTATCGTATGATTTGGTCTAGTAAGATCAATAGGGTTGTTCAAGGTTTCGAACGAAGTTGGTCGATCTCGTGTTCGTTAATCTACTATTTGTGTTGTTGTTTCGAGAGGTTTCCTTCACAGCAAAATATCCTTGCTCATTTCGCAATGCCGATATGTATGACCATCTTCCTTTGTGAATTGAAGGTTATGTCCTCGAGGGGAGCAATTGCTGGTCAGATGGGCGATTCCTCGTCTTCATGATATCAATGCATTATACAAGATGGTTGATCCCTCACTTGAGGGAGCGTACTCTTCAAAGTCATTATCTCGCTTGGCGGACATAATCTCCCTTTGCATCCAGGCAAGTTCCTCTCCTCATACTATGGTCTATGGTTCTTATCAATAGAGAATGATGCACAAATCGTCGCACAACTCTTCCAAAGGATCTTATTATTCCTGTTATGTGGTCTATTCGTTGGTGTTCTTGTTACGAGATTCATCTTCGTGTACTTTTCCAGGCTGAGCCGGAATTCAGACCTCCAATGTCAGAGATCACGAGCATGTTGAGCATGTTTCAAGGAGAATGAATCCTCGCCATGGCTTGCTTGAGTGAATTTGACCACCTGAACATGAAGTTATGAGATCACTCTATTTTCTAAGGCGACTTTACATGTGAGAACTGCTCCCGATCAACTTGAAATTTCATCAGGCCGCCTTTGTCTTCGTCTGATGAGCATGAATGGATTCAGCATTCATGCTCAGGTGGTAACTTTGTAGCTGGTATCTTGCTGTAGGATAAACATAAACTTTTAGTTTGGTATTGAATTTCGTGTTTATATCAGATGAGTTTTTGTTGCAACAAAGCAGAGATTCATCACTCTGGCTTGAGATAAATATCGCAAGAAAGGCATACAGAAATGCTAGGTGGAGTTGAAACGAAACGCGGACTCACTGTGACCGAAGATTCATCAGGAGCGCTAAACATTTAACAGTAAAACTGCAGTTGCATGCGTTCCGTACTGCATATAACACACAAGGCCTTGACATATCCAAGTTAGAAATAACATGAAACATAGGTTACACAAGCACGCAACGTAGTGAAAACCTTACCTCATACATACTAGGGTGACACAACATTTAACAATAACCCAGTAACGCCTGTCATGAACGTCGTCCGGAAAAGGTGTGATGTAGATAGTCATACCCATATACAAGCTACAGAAAGACTGTTTCCCATCTGCTAAGGTGACACTGAGATCATAATTTATGAAGCAGCTTTTTCTACATCCTCATCGGAGGTCATCATTTCTCCCACAGAGTTAAGCCACAGTTGCCACTGGATGGGACGCTGGTCCGTTATGGTTCATCTGATGCTTGGCAAATGAACCTTTTACTGAAAGTCGACGTCCACCAAAGCACAAATAGACTGATCGCCTACTGAATGATCCCCGCTTAGGAACCAGAACAGGCGAGTCATCATCACGACTGAATGTTTGGTTAGAACAAGAAGGTCCAGCTACCTCATCCTCAAGAACCACGACCCCTTTGCCTTTACCCACCGATTGGTGCGGAGAATGCAATGTCATTGAAAATGAACTCGAAGATGATCGAGCTGGGATTTTTATAACAGGCAGGTCATGCATAACACCATTCACTACTCCGGAAGCAAACTTCTTCCTGTTCGGCGGGCTTGAAGTGTTACTCCTTGCAGCAAGAGTCCTTTTATAACTTGATGGGGACTTAGCATTAGAGAACCTCTGACGAAGCGGGATTGGTGCTTTCTCAGGACTAAACTTCATAACAGATTCTACAGAACCATCGAAACTCTTGTGTCCACCAGGCGTTCGCTTTTTCATCATTGGCCAGTGAAACATCGTTCTTATACGCTTCGCGGGGTCAAATGAACTTGGTTTCTTGTCTTGGGCATCCCCACTGTCCCCAGCAGTCGAATCACAGTGGCTTATCTCACTTGCCGTGGACAAATGGCGTATTTTGACTCTATGATCAGTTATAGAAGCGGACGAATGCCTTACACCAGTATGCAAGAAGATCTTTGTGTCAGAAAGTTTAAAGGAACTACCTGGGCTTACGCAAGTGCTCTGCGACCTTATATGGGAAGCTAATGCTTTTCTGGCGCTGTAATCTTGAGAACTCGAAATTCCTCCTGCAGAAATCATCTGTCTTATAAGTACCTCCGACGAGGAAGACTGTGGATGCTGCTTGAGGTAATCTAGTGGAGTCAATCCATGATCATCAGCAATGTTCATGTCGATGCAACGTGCAGTCAATAGAAGCTCGATCAAACTAGAATGGACATTCAAAATGATAGCCAAGTGAAGAGCAGTTCGGCCTTCATTGTTCTTTGCATTAATGATCTCTTCTATCCTGAAAATTTTCCCATCCACAAGCTGCTTCATCAGCTCAATTTGACGGTCCAATCTACGAAAACCTGGAGTCTTAAACCCAGTCACAGCCGCATGAAGGAAGGTTTCTCCATTTTCGTTTCGACGAGATACAGATGACGAAGATGCATGAATAAGAGCTTTAACCACAGTGACATGGCCTCTGAGAGCAGCAATATGTAATGCTGTATTTCCATCGTCGTCCTCCGATGATATGACATCGAAAGATTGCACCAGAAAATTTGCTACCTACACAACAAAGAATAATTGACAATGTAACAAGATAGGTAGACACGGAGAGCACAGATATAGAGAGGTTGTAGGCCGACGGAACCGAATAAACTCACCTCAACTTGACCTTTTCCTGCAGCTGAATGCAATATGGTTGAACCATGGACATCTTTGTACTCCAAGACCTTACCACAATCACCCAGAAGCTCCTTCAAGGCAACCAAGTTCCCGCCCCTTGCAGCAGCATGAAGAGCTCTATTCAACACCTCCCTCTTGAAAGCTAACGGGATCTCTCCGACAACATTCTGCTCTGATGCTTCTCTTCCACCACCACCAGTTAAAAACCTAGGTGACGTAGCATAATCGTAGACAACCCTGAAAACGTCAACATTCTTGCTCCTAGCAGCAGCATAGAGTATATCAGTTACCCCATACTCTCCTTCCCCAAACACAAGCAAAGGGTCTCTATCAAGAAGCTGCTTCACAAAACCCAAATCGCCAGCTGAAGCCGCGGTGTACAATAGCCACCCACCATACCCACCTCCAATCAAAGAAGCACTTTCTTTCCCTTTCTTTGGCAGCTCACACTCTTCCAGGAGCTTTTTGGCGACCTCACAACGCGATTTGGCCACGCCATGGAATTTCTCCTGATCATCATTATCATCCCATACATCCTCTAGGCGGCGTGTGCGACGGAGTGAGGTGAGCTGGATGAGGTGGTTGCCATCAAGACGTAGAAGTTCGCGTACTAGATCATAGAGACCATTGGCGGCTGCCCAATCGATCGGGGATGCATACCACCACTTGTCCCCTGTGCTCTCCCATCTCAGCTTAAAGATATGTTCATCTGAACTCATCTTTCTTGGAGAGATATCTCAAACTTCCATTTCAAGATGAAACGAAACCCCTATAAAATTCAATTCAAAACAACACAAGAAGAAGATCAATGGAAGATAAATGGAATAAATATTCCGAATCAAAGTTATAAATGAGAAAAAAAAATCAGACGATTCATTATACAGAGAAAAATCAGAATATTCCTTGACCAATTCAACTTAAATCAGTAAAGGTTATCAGATTCATCAGTAAATGATCTGCTAAAGTTTGGAGATAAAAAAAATGGATAAAATTAAATTCCATTAAAAGGAGAAAAATTCAATCTTTGAATCATAATTGAGATCAAAGGGGGATGATCACGTGGGGAAAATTTGGCCACAAGAAAAAGAAATCTAAAAGGTAGTGATAATTGAAGAGAAAGGGTGGACACTTATGAGGGCAGCATGTCATGCTTTTGCATTATAAAAGAAGGCCAAACTTTTTCTTCCAAACTTTTCCCCTCAAATGAGTTGGAAGCTAAGAAAAATACGCTTTACAATATTTCCAAACATCTACCACTACTCTCGCTAATATGCCAAGTGTTATTTTGAAGTCAAGGGTAAATGAGTAATCCATGGAACAGAGTTCTATGGATTCGATAATGCGATCTTAATTGTGATAGAGTAACCCAAGATGGCAAACGGCATATGGTGCAGTATCTAAGCTAATTTAGAAACAGAGTTCTATTGGTGCAAAACACATTATATAGCTGACTAATCTGTAACAAAAAGGAACTTTCTTCTAAAAAGAATCAAAGACCACCTGTTTATGTGCAAAACAATTCAGCAGCATCTACATGCTAGAATTTATTCCAAGTTTCAATCGACAAATATTGCATCATATACTGTAACAGATATGCTAACATGCTAGAACAAAATGCAAAACTTATCTTAATTTTTTTTAAGAAACAATTAAGGTCATGGCTGGTACAAATTAAATGGCTAATCTTATCTAGCAAAGACAGGGAGCTTCAGCTCTGCAGCAGCAAAGAACCTGCGATGATGCATCATCACAAACAACACTGAAAATAAGTGTATAGCGAACATCATCTACTTGTTTGTGCTTCCTCCCAATCCTTAATACCAGTAACTTCAGTCGATTGCAGTGCAAATAACATCGAAAAATTAAGTGTTATTTCCTCAAGAGCACATAATTTGCACCTATCTTGAACCGCAACTAAATGATCCTCAATTAATCTCAAATCGAATAGTTAATTCTCTACTTTACATTTCTTCTTTTACATGTGATTCCTGAGCTTCATTTCGCCCCATCTTGAGCCTCTCAGGCAATCAATTTCTCGATCACCAAATACGCACACTCGCCCGAGCTAGAACACGATCAATCCCTTCCACAGCATTCCAAAATATTATCAAGCTGCAGAAACCTAATTTCATACTTCTACAACAGAACACTATAAACAGCAACCCCCAAATCATCGATCAGAAATCGGAAACAAACCAAACAGAACTCGATGAGCTGATTGATCACATCTATCTTTATATTTCTGATTGAGCAGATACAATACCTTAATCACACCAGACTGAGTCAACCCCCAAATCGATCACCCCAAAATCGAGCAACAACAAAAAAACACAAGCCCTAGTGTTTGATTTCGAGATCGACGCTAAATTGTTAGAAATCGATTTACCTGATTACAGCGGCGACGGTGGCGGCGAGGTGATCGAAGGGATGGTTAGAGATCGCGGGAAAGGGAACGGGAGAACGGGAAAGCGTGGGAAATGATATCCACAAAGTTTCGTTGTTGATATTTTAATACGTCTAATCAAATATAAAATATTATATTATATAATATAAAACGAAGCAGTTTTACTAAATGGAATTGCCACAGTAGTTCTGGGTTCTACTTCTTCGTTGCTGCGAGAAGACTTTCTCTGGTTGATAGCAAGCATTAGGGGCAAATGTTTGCAACCTACTCGAGACGATCTTCAAGATACAAAGAGAAGAGTTCATACATATGATGACAACTTCATCTAGAATATTTTTAAGTGACTACTTTTTCCTTGTATTTTGCAGAGGTACATGCGAATCAATTACTTCATCTTTTTGTTATCAGTTTTGCAACTTACCATGATATGTGTTTCAATGTTGGAACTTATAACCATGGATACGGTTTATCTTACCAACAGAAGCTTCAAAACATTTTAAGATTGTACCACCCGCTCCATCTTGATATGAGTAGAACTTTTGTTATGTCAAATAATTTCATTGCTCCTCTTGCATAGGCGATCGGACCGGATCACCGGTTGTTTTTGGATGCGCTGTCTCTTGCTGTCCTTGCATCTCAACCATCCAAATACAACGTTAAAAATAAAATTTACTCTCCATATTTCAAAATATAAAAAATGGTTTGATCCGATATACAAATTGATGTATGTTAAATTTGTATGAAAATTAATGAAGAAAAAATGTTTTTTTTATTGATATTGAAATTTACTGTAGTAATTATGAAAAAAGATTAAAAAAAATACACTATAATAAATATTGATTGTTTTGATTTTTTATATGAAAATATTATTAAATATTAAATATTATATATATATATTTGAATGATTCGAATAAATAAATATGATTTATATTAAGAAACGAGAAAATATAACTTTCTGATGTTGTTTTTTCGGCCATGAGATTTTTTGCACTAAAAAGACAGCGATCTCACCAAAAGCTTGAAGTTATTTCCGAAGCCTTCGTTGACCCAGCGACGTGATAGAATATTCATCCCAGTTGGTCTTTGTATTTGTAATTTGCAGCTTCCTCTCGTTGATCTTCCCTCCTTTTGCGTGGATGACTTCTTCTTTGTCATTGACTGGTTCGAGTCAAGAGACCACACTACGGTGAGCATTGGTCCTTAATACTATTTCCTCCCCATTTAATTATAATGATTTGATTTGATACATAATTGTATGTGTGCTGAATTTATATGGATTTGATAAAAAAATTTTTTAGAGATAATAAGTTGTAAATGAGGTTTAGAAAAAAGAACTAGAGGAGAGGAGAAATGGGTTGATGCGTTATTTTAGTTATATTAATATAAATTTATTACTAAATAAAATTAAATAAAAATATTATAATTAAATAGAATCGATAAAAAATATTATAATTAAATTGAAACGAAGAGAGTAAAAATTATCGTTGATCGTTATCATGTAAAATATGTATTATAATGATCAATTCATAACAGACAATATCTTACTTCCTCCGTCCCAGAATTAATATAAGTAAATAATATTTTGATCGGATATGCGTGTCGATATAAAGTTTGACACGCATATAATAATGATTAAATAATTTTTTTATAAATTTATCAAGAAACATTAACAATTGGTGTAAGTTACATACTTTAACCCAATATATGTTGTAGGACAATCAGACGTGATTTGATATGAAAACGATATATATATATATATAATATATATAAAATATATATATAATAAAATTATTATGAAACATATGATGATGGTGTAATATATAAGTATTTCGTAACATGGACGACTTAGTTACAAGAACCTGCAATAGCGCCTGAAACATAAACCAGTATGTCACAATGTAAACAAAAACCATCAGAATCTTAAGAAATCGAATCATGGTATAGTAGGGGCATAAATGTCATTTTTACCGCAGGCATTTGATGTCGACAGAAACGTGAAATGTTTATACCACCGCCGTGGATCGAATTTGTTCGGTGTGGGTTCCACTTTCATGCGGTTTGCATGGTGGAGGATGAATGTCCTTTTCTTGAGTGCGAATAGAAATTCCCCGGCACATATATCCGTCTGACATCGAACGGCCTGAGAATTTTCCGTTATGGAGAGAGAACGAAATCTTCATAGATTTTATATCAAAATTAGGAAAATGTGAATATAGAGTATAATAAAGGTAACTGATATTTTTAAGATTTTTTTTGTTATCCAAGATAATAATATAAGGAAGGGATATTTTTGTAAAAAAAAAATAGATGAAATGGATGTATTGAATATATCAGTTTTGTTTTAAAAATAGTTATCCTTTGTAATAAATTTTGTCTAATTTTCTGAAAAGTTGTATAAAAGACTCCACTGATGCGAATCAACAATGTGGTTTATACCACAATCCGATAAGATAATTCGATCTTATGTTAATATTTGTAAATGTGTGTTAAATTAGTTGATTATCATTGAAAAAAATTTATTAACAATATAAAAAAATGCATCACTAATATCAACTCTTTGATATAATGTCACTGATGGGTCATGATATTATTTCTTTGAAATCTAATTAGATAAACAACTCAATATTTAATCAAGTCGAGATAATAAAAACTAAAAACAATCAGATCATGCCAATAGCAATCTAATCTTACAAGGTCTAAAAACCAACAAGTTCGTTTTGTGTCGAGAAAACGATGGTGGAGCATTTCTCTTGCTGACAATAAATTCTCCGCCCCACTCTCCAATCTTCCCCTTTTTAAAATTTTCCTCTTCATTTTTCTCCATTTCCTCATTTAGTTCTCCACTTTTTCTCGATTCAAACGCCAAAAGGAACAATTATCGAAGAATAAGAATCAGTCATCTCCTCGTCTCGCGCAATTCACCCAAATTCTATTCACAAATTTTCCCGTTCCCAATTATTATCATAAACCAACCCAAACAAAATCATTAAACAAAACAAACCGATTTTAAATCCCAAATAAAACGATCACCAATTTCGTCGATCGTCAACCCATTTTTGCCGGAAACCACCACCAATTCCGCCGTGCGCAGATCATCATTTCCCTCCAATTCCCCATTTTCATCACTTTTCTTCATCGGGGTCTTTTTCATTCTCTCATTTCACCCCATATTTTCTGGGTTAATTTCCTCCACGACGGCGCGTGCACCTTACGCGCCACCACAAACTCCCTAACCGCCACTGCCCTTTTGGTTTTTGGTCGATTTTGTCATCTAGGTATTTATTGTTTTGTGATTTTGTTGTGATTTGGGGTCTCACGCACCGGGGAGAAGGTGATGATGGCAACTGCGGTGGCGGTGGTGGAGGAGGGGGAAGAGAGATGGGGGACATGGGAGGAGCTTGTGCTTGGTGGTGCTGTGATGAGGCATGGAATTGAGGATTGGGATGCTGTGGCCTCTGAGGTTCAAGCGAGGACTGTTTATCCCTTTGTTTTTACCCCGCAGGTGTTGGTTGGTCTTGTTATTTTTCATATGTGTGGATTTTGATTGGTAATTGGAAATTATGATGTGAATTGATGATGATGATAATGTTGGGTATGTTATGATGCTATTGATAATGATGTTAATGATGATGACTAGAGTGGGGGATCTAGGATGGAAATGGAATGGATCGTACTTTTGCTCTTGGTTTTGGTAAATGAAGTTTTCTAATGGTTTCTCGCTGATAGAGTTTTCTCATCTGAGAACATGGTCCTGAAGCTTGTTTAGGACAAATTTAGGCATTTAGTTGGTAGCTAAGAGATGTCTGATGTGATCGAAGGAGTTGGTTAAATACGGATAAGAATGTCAAGGAGAGCCACTTTGGTGCTATTTGTGAAGTGTGCGAGAGGAGAATTGGTATTATGCCTCGTCTATCTATGAAGATGGAGGAATATGTTGCAACATAAGTATGTCGAGCGCAATGGAGTTAATTATTTTGGGAGAATAAAGGATATCGTTTACTTCTCCTTGCTCTCATTTATATTCTGCCACGAGAAGTTTTGTGCAAATGAGATGGAGCCTCATTTGTCTCTGAAAACATGAGTATGGTAGTAGGTTTCTTAGCAAGGAAGGGGAGTGGTGATTTATCGTTTCTTTTTTCTATATACCATATGGTTATTGAGGATATTGGTCGCGGTCAATTTCTGAAAGCGTGTTCTGTGAATACTTTATCACCGTTCCTTTTGGCAATGTTGATATCTTTGTCACTTATGTCAATCTTTGTTTAGCTATCACTGCTCGTAATAAATGACATTTCATGCAAGGAATCAGGTTTTTCGGACAGTACCAACCTCCAAATAGCGGGTATGCAAAGCCAAGTTGATGAATTCGCAAGAGCATTGTTAGGGAACCCAAGCAGATGAATTTCGCAAACACTTTGTTTATGCATTTCTCGATTGTTCTTCATTAGATATACAGGATTCATGAAAATGTTTCATAGTATTTACGTGCGAAGTAATTTTCCACAGGCATGCAAAGCCAAGTACGTAGATTTGCAGCAGCGTTTTTATGGTAGCACGTAAGTATGCTAAATCCTACCATGGTTGCTCTCTTCGTTTTGACATTTCACTATTGAATCATGATACTGCTTATTGATTATATAGTAGCTACTGGAACTCTCTTGACAGCCTTCTCTCATTTAGAGGAAAAAGAAATTATACTTGCTTATTAAGTCTATTATGCATTCGCTGTTATAACAGCTTTCATGGTTCAGAGATCAATTGCTGAACTTGAGCGTGTGTAGGAAGTTTGCTGTCTATGTGCATGTTCTGTCTTGTCTTTCCTGTGTTTCACATAGTTACTGTCCTTCATGTGTTTTTCATCAACTGCTTCTTGTCTGATAATCGAGTACACCATGAAGAAGTCGTGAAGTTGCTATAACTCTTGGTGTTCCTACACTTTCTTGTTCTCCTTCTTTCACGATGAAAGTCTGGTCGGTGCTAACGCATGAGTAGCAGCACCTTTCTTCATGCAAGTGGACATAATAGGAGTAATGCTGTACCCATAAAGAAAGATAAGCATGATCACACAGTAATTTTTTACTCTGTATGATCAATTGTCCGTTGACTGATCATCATTTGTTTTTGTTAATCCTGCATTTAGCGCAAAAGAAATGTTTCCATGTAAAACAGAGGTGAAGCAAAAAATAAAATTATATATATATATATATCCTCCTAGGCCTTTGAATGATCATTACACTCTCTAATGGGCAGGATTTGTTCATTTGTAGGCAGTTAGTTTTCTTTTGAAAGATTGTCTCTGTTGTTGAAGTTTGGATTTGAAATCATGTTCTCCAGATTCATCAAGCTGAATGTATTAAAACTTGTTTTTTCTGTGTTGTGTCAGTGCTTGGTTTGATGAACTGCGGAAAAGAAGAGTAGCTGAGTTGAAGAGAGCTTTAGAGAAGTCAGAAGACTCAATTGGGTAAATGAGCAACTTCTTATCAAAATCCGTCGTTTTTCCATTCCTGTGCTAGAAATTGAAAGCCAGTGTACATGCATTTATTCGTTTATTGTAGCTCTTTGAAATCAAAGCTTGAAACACTAAAGACTGAGAAAGGAAATTCCGACAATGCTGAATACGGCTCAAGTCGCAGTGAATCTCTTCCGAGTAAAGATAGATCCAAGGATGAATTCTCTGCTGGTAGTTTCACCCAGGAGACGGAGAATAAGCAGGCTGTTACTGCACTTGTCTCCCTTTCTCCGATGAAAGAACGCTTTATGGGTATAGACAAGCTAGCCGAGGCTATTCGTTCAGAGCACGGCATGAGTATTAGGAGAAAAAGAGGGGAGAGGAAGAGGCGATTTTGTGCAAAGGATTCATCCAAGGAAGGTAGTGTCGGTGAGAACCACTTGCTGAGTTCACCAAATGGAGGTATAACTACTTTGCAAAGCAAGGAAACTTTGACTGTGAATGGTGAGGCGACGGCTAGGATTCCCAACAATGTTGATACTGGTGACCGTAAAGAATGCACGAGCATAGGTGGAGTTGATGAGTTGAGTGGTATTTTAGATTCTCTGATGCAGAATGAGCGTGTTTCTATTTTTCGACAACGGCGTGATGGACAGGTATACAACATTCACATTGCCTTATTTTTTGATCCATTTTTAAAATACTCTTGCCATCATGTTTCCGGCATAGCTTGTAAACTCATAGCGGTGGTCTATGCGATGCGGAGTGGATAGACCCTCATTTAGATTCATTAAGCCGCTAAAGCAATGATAACGTTGAACAGTGTTGTTTCAATTAATAGATGGAAAAATTTGTGAGTTTCTACATCCTTCCAAATTCAACCATTATAGATGGAAAATCTTTTCAAGAAATAGTTTTTTAATTTGTTGTTTGTGTGTAAGACCATGTAGTTCTAGTTCTCAAATTCTATTGATGACGGGAATACCGGGCTGATTTTGTTGCATAGATAAAAAAAAAATTGCCGAATTTTGCTTCCATTTAAATTCAGCCTGGATCAACAAAAATATTGTTGAATGCTTGCACCAATCTTGAACATATTTGGATTCTCAAACTAGGTATGGCTGACGTTGTATAACATGACGCATTTTTGGCTTATTCCCGTCTTGTTTTTTTGGCAGAAAAGAGCGAGATACAAGAAGTCGATTCGCCATCATATTGACCTAGACACCATAAGGTCAAGGATCGTGCAACGTTCCATCACATCCCACCAAGAACTCTTCCGTGACCTGTTGCTTCTCGCCAACAATGCTCTCATCTTCTACTCCAAGAACACACGAGAGTTCAAATGCGCAGTCTTACTCAGAGACCTCGTAACTCAGAGGCTTCGCCAGTACAAGGCATCCTGCGCCATAGAAGCTGCAGCACCTCCCAGCGCTCCTAGTGCTGGTGTTGCTGGTGCAACACCGACCAATAACAACCCAGCAAAGGCGAAAAGAGGCAGACCCCTGAGTTATCCGTTGACAACCAAGGCGGTTGGTGCCAAACATGGTGTCCTTGATAAGACAAAAGGAAGATGTAAGACTCTGGGCGATGGAACAGGTTCCCCTCAGTCGATGGAGTCCTCAGTGTCCACTAAGAAAAACGATGGACGACGTGGAGCAAAAGCTGAACGGACCAAACGTGGGAATCCAGGTTTGCAAGGAGAGACTCCGATGAAGGTTAGAAAACGAGCTCGAGCTCGATAATATTGTTGTAGGCAATGTGGATCTCTTGATCCTTTTCTCTTTGATGATCTGGGTAGAAGAAAAAGGGGCTTGCTCATGGCCCCCTGGTTGTTTTCTTGAACTCTTTTGATCAGGCTAGGAGGGAAAGAGTCGTACATAGCTAACCTCAATCTAATCTAATCAATAGAAAGAAGTATATTTGTTGTATCTTGTTTCAAGTGGGTTCGGAGTGGCTATTATAACAAGGGTGAGGTCACTATGTCTCGTTCTTTTCATATCCTGTTCATATAGATTTGTAGCGGGTATAACCCACAAAATTGCCACAGTTGCCGACATCGAGCTTGAAACCCTAAACACAATGGCGATGGTAAGTCTTAGGAAGGTTAAGACGACGCCCTTATGTTCGAGGTTAAGGGTTTCCCTGATAGAGAGGTCTATTGGGTCTCGGCCCAATGCTAGGTAATAGCATATCTCAAGTTGAAGTTATTGGTATGTTAGAGAAACTTTACCATAGAGTTTGAACATTATGCACTTTCTTTGCAAATTAACTGGACCGTTGATGCCACAACCACGACCTTACACCATGTACGTATTCCGTTTTAACTTTTTATGAGTGTGTCAATTTTTATGTCTGAGTTGAAAAAAAAAACAAAAAAACAAAAAAAGGATTGCAGAACCAGGTCAAGATGATAAGGATCAACCCCCTTCTCTTGCGCCAAAGAGCTTACAATTTCCAAAATAAGCAAAGCAACCATCTTTTTTTCATTTCCATTCAAGAGTTCTTATGTGTTTTCACGTCCCCTTAAAGTTTTTCAATATCTGTTTTCTTTAATTATAGAATTCAAATTTTGAGATTTGTTTAAAGGGAACTAAGTCTTTAAAAGAACATAGTTTCCACATTTTTAAAGGATTATGATACTCCTTTATTGTCCCAAATGAATTGTAACACATTGTTAAAAATAAATATCCTAAAATAATTATGTCATTTTCTTATTTAATAAGATTTTTATGTTAAAATCTCAATCTTATTCCCATTTTATATCATATCATTTTCATTATTATTATTTTTTCTTCTTCTACCCACTCACATATCTAATTCTTTCTTTTTCTTCTTTCTCGCACTACCAAGCACAATTCACCTAATTACATCTACAAAATTACAAATGATATTTAAGTAAAATGACATAAAATCAAATAATTTATTAATATTTATGTCAAGTCAATATTTTGTAATTAATTTTAAATGAAGGGATTATCTTTTAACATAAGATTGGCTCCCATGTTTCATATCCCAACTACATAAAACAAACATCGGGTTTACGGACTATTCGATTGATCAAAGAAAAATCTTTCAAGATTTTCTTTTTTATATAAAAAAATCCTGTACCAAGAACAATAACATAGGCTACGCAAGATACTGGGGCTGCAACAGTTGATTAATTAATGGATAATATCTTGGATAAGCATCTCAATCAACTACACTATAGTACATTACTGTTAAATGATTCTAGTAACATATGATTCAGATACGATACGCTAGCTATGCCTGGATACTATGATACGGTGACATTTAACTCATACAAGTATGATATGCTTTGGAATCACTTGTCTATTACTTGTAGCATGTACAAAACAGTGTACTGCCTTGTTTTTGCAGGATTTGCTATCATAGATGGGATACACCCACCAAACACCATATATTCTCCTTTTTTTGTCTTTGACCTAGCTCGTGTATAGCCTGGATAAACATCAATTGCTTGACAATAAATCGTATGATTTTGTGTAAACAGGTTTCACGTTTTGTTTCTTCTCGTTCTATCCACGACAGAAACATCAAACATCCACACCGTTGTTTCTTGTTATCCAACGTCGCCTAATCAAACTCGATGTAATTTATGTCATGGATGACAAAATAACTGTTTTGATATCCGAAGTCATGGAGAACGAAAGGTATGTATAATGTGATCCATTATGCCAACATGGACCTTAGAAGCACGATGCTATTTTCATTGATGTCACACCTTACATGTTTGCATAAACATATATTTTTCTTCGTTTCATTTAAATTATAATTTTTTTTTAAAATCGTTCCATTCAAATTGTAATATTTTTTTTTATTTATCAACTTTTTTTCATACAAAAATACGAAACTATCCCTATTTTATATCACATCAACCCATCCATAATCATTTCTGTTTTTTCCCTCACTTCCTTATCTCATATACTCACAATGATAAAATTATCATTTTTTTTATTAATTCATTATATACATAAATTATTATATCGGTTCAAATCGTTCTAATTTTATTGACACGAGGGGAATAGTCTTTTGTGAATTTGTGGTGTTTTTCCTTTCTCCGATTGCTTGTACAGTTGTTTTGAGAACATTAAGGACTCAGCTTTGCAACATCCAACCACACACGAGTTCGTTTTATAAATGCTTTCCTTGTTCTAATAGAGTAACGTAACGTCACTCCCTTTTATCTGTTCCTGCACCGATATAAATATAACAATTTGAATCTAAATATTTATTGATGTGAATATTATTTATGTCATGGATGATTACATATTATTTTTTAGAAAATTATAATAAAATCTTAATGATATATTTTTTTCGTCCCATTTAAATTATAACAATTTAATCCGATACGATAATTTATATGTGTCGAATTAATAAAGAATAATAACTTTGTCATTGGGAGTGTGTGGGATAAAAAAAGGTGAAGAAAAAAGAAAAAAAAATGATGATAAGTGATTTGATGTGATATAAAATAAAAATATTTTGGTGTTTTTATGTAAAAAAAATTAAAATATAAAAATATTATAATTTGAATGAGACGTAAAAAAATATATTATAATTTAAATATGACGAAGAGAATAATAAATTATATGTTCAATTTTAAATCAATGATGCAATTTTTTTACATCATTAAAATAAAAAAATCACAAGATATATATTCAATAGTTCAAAAAATCAAATAATTTTATATAAGACTACACAAAATTTGGAAAACAGTCTTTATCGTCATAACAGATACTAAAAAACTTAGGTATGTCTCACTCACGATGATGAGATTGGCTTCTTGTTACTACACAAAATTGAGTGCTACCATTTCCAACACAATATGAAAGGCGCATGGGTAACAACTGGCAATGGAAGAACAAGGCAACGAGTGAAACAAGAGAGAGAGAGAGCATAGAGTTTCCTCGGTCGGCGGCACAAATTCAATTGCACTACACCACTTCTTCTCTTCTGTACATGCACATTTCTCTCAAATCTCTTCCACATACAAAATCACCACCATCTCCTCCGCCGCTCCGCCACCCTCGCCGTGGAACAGCTAGCTTTCCAGCAAGCTCGGAAGGTACCGTCGCCATTTCTATTTGTCGATTCATTCTCATTTTCCCTCTTTTTGTGTGTGTTTTGGGACGTGAATTTGAATTAGTCTGTTGTGCTGGTTGATTTTGGTTCCGTGTGGTGTTGATTAAATGAATTCGTGTTTGTGTTACGGATTTCGGTGACGGATGATGACGAATCGGTCATGCATTTGTTTGTTCTGTTGATCGTCTTTGTGCCGATTGTTGTGTTGATTAATTTTTATTTCGTTTCTCTTTTTTTATATATATATAAAGAGGAAGTGGTGCGTGAGATTACTGTGTACTATTGATCTGAGGTTATGTTCAGACTTGCATAGGATACTTAGCTAGGCTAGGTGTGGCACATCAACGTTGGTTTGTCCATTTTGATTCGCAATCAATGAATAATGATGATCGTTTATAGCGGGCTATTGGGATAAGATAATATATATTTTGTCCTATTTAAAATATCAAAATTATCTAGTAATTTATTGAATACTTATATAAATTATTGAATGTGTTAAATTTTTGTTACTTTACTAGATTATCCTTCGGAAATGTTTGTGGGGGGAGATAGAGAGAGTGAGAAAAAGAAAAGTGAGAAAAAGAAATGTTTTGGTATCTGTTTGCACTAAAAAAGTTTGATAGTGGGGATGAGCCATTATTTTTGTGGGATGCTGGGGGTATCATTGTTCCCTTCATGAAAATGAAAGCACTCCCGATTTAAAAGTAGTATTCTTCTCAGAGAATCATATTATGTTATCAAGATTCACCTTTTGTTGTGAATTTCTTGAAAAGCTCATAATTGGACATTCCGGCATTTTTCTTCCTTGCATGCCGTGTGATGTTCACATTGTCTTCCCAGATAAAGGGCATATGCTTTACTGTTGTATCGGGATACCGGCCTGTTTTGGGATGTTTTTGCGGCTATATTCGGGTGGAATTGGCAATGACTCTGTTCTGATGCTTTATGGATGCATTGCATAATTTTAATATTGCTGGTCAAGGGTTGAGATATTGATTTTCAGCGTGGTTATTGGGTCATAAAATCAGGTGGGATTGACAATGACTCTGTTCTGATGCTTTATGGATGCATTGCGTAATTTTAATATTGCTAGTAAAGGGTTGAGATATTGATTTTCAGCATGGTTATTGGGTCATAAAAATCTCTCGATTGATTTCTTGAGGATGTATATCTGACGCTAAATATTGGAACCAAAAGATGGAAAAAGATGATGATTTTCCTGAAATGTTTGCCAGTCAATGATGTCTGTCGCTCAATATTTTTGTTATGCAAAACGTGGAAAAAATGATATGATTAGAACCAAAGCTATTCTCTAGTTGCTATCAGCAAGAAACTTGTGATTCTTACTACCTCTCTTTTAAATCTTATTTGCTATTCATTCAGTTGGAAAAAACTTCGATTTAGCTTGGTCCAGTCCTTCAGTTCGCTGTGTTTCCTAGTTAGCTTCTGAAGATTTTCTCCTTGCACCTATCTCATTGTCCCTGAACTAATTGACATTCTGCTATTCCTCTCCCTCTGCAGCGATTTATGAAAGCGCTTAAGACTCCTTGAATGTCTATGAACACATTCAAGCCGTGGAGATGGTGGCCAAAGAAAAAAAGTTCACTTTCCGATGTGGTACGTTCTCGTGTTCTACTCTGATGCCCTACTACGTGTGCTAGTTCAAGCTTAAGACACCTTGTATGTCTCTCTTCCATGAATCAGGGGGTCCAAGGGACACATGTATTTCAATCTCGGTTGAACCAGCTTCCTTTTTTGGCAATTATTTGTTCACTGATGTTGTTCATTATGTATAGAACTACAAAGTTCCAATATCAACACACACAGGTAAAAATGTTTTTTTCTGTTGTCCCGAAGTTTGTTGGGTATTGATTCCAAGCTTTTAAATCACCACTCTTAGCTAGCTACCCTGCTTTTGATTGCATTCCGGGTTCTAAATACCCTTGCTGTTAAAATGTCCAGATTGAAGCATTACTTCCTTTTGATACTGTAAAGGTAACTCATCGAACTTGTGGTGATTAACTTGATTGGCTCAGTATGAACGTATGAACCAACATTTTGTTTCTCGTTGACAAGTATTATGCTATCTTTGTTGTAGTATTTGACTTCTCTGGAGCTTCGGAGTTTACCTCGGGGCATCATTCATTCAAGGTCTGATTTGGAGTTGAATTACTTATGGTCTCAGTCAAGAGCTGAGGTAAAAGTTGTATAAAACCTGTACAATTATAGAGGATGTTGAGATGGACACATCAATTCATCATCTTACTAGTGGATTTGCATATTTTCGTACCCGTCAAAGAAGTTCTTCCTCCTGTGTCCAGGTTAACATTTCTAGCGATCATAATTTACTTGCCATGGCTGTTGGGATCAAACAGAAGCACAATGTTGATACCATTGTTAAGAAGGTATCGTATTAAGTCATCTGCTTTTGTTCATAGTCATTCACCTGATTTATACGAGATGGAGCTTTTTTTTTCCCCTCAATTCCTTGAGTTCAGTTTCTTACAGAGAATTTCACCATCATGCTTTTTCATTATGATGGAAACATGGATGGCTGGTCAGCGTTGGATTGGAGTAACAAAGCTATACATGTTATGGCTCAGAATCAAACAAAATGGTAAAGATGAAACTTTAAGTATGTTGATATGCATATATTGAGTCGAAGTATTTGTCCTCCTTATGTAGAGTGATTTGGGTCTCTATCACTTATATGTCTCTTTTCTTCCGAGTGTGTTGCTCGTATATGATCTGGAATCGGGGGGGATGGCTCTACGGTTTGTATGGAGGCCAATCCTGGAAACTAGTCCTATATTCCAGGTGGTGGGAACTATGGGTCATATGTGTCATATAACAGCATCCCATCTACATTACGCATACTGGTTTTGGCAGTATTTGGCATGCGATTGGCAACGACTAAACAAGCTGTTTGTGAGTTTATAACTATGATCGTTGGAATTTGGCTGCACAAAGAAACTAGTGTACTGTTTGCTACCATTTGCCTCATGCCATTTTTTAAAATTGGTCAAATGAAACAGAAAATGTGATATTCTGCTTCATTTGTTTTATCTATAAACTTATTTAGTTTAAGCACTGTCATTATCTCATATTTGCTTCATTTCAGGTGGTTTGCGAAGCGCTTTCTTCATCCAGATATAGTGTCCATCTATGATTACATTTTTCTTTGGGATGAAGATCTGGGAGTGGCAAACTTTGATCCAGGAAGGTATAGGTGCATCTGTTAATGATATTGTGTTTGAAACAGACTAGAAAGGATCACTTTTCTTTTTACAGTATAGTTGAATTAGGAAGGTTCACTGTTCTCGTTGTCAAGTGCGTGTTCTTTCTTGTACCATTTGCAGATCTTGTGGTTCATAGTCAAGCTAATTTTCCCTTATGTTATATTCATTCCATGGTTTTAGCTTGTTGAATTTCAACCATCCTACCTTGTTGGAATTTCAGGTACTTGGACATTATCAAGTCCGAAGGGCTGGAAATATCACAGCCCGCATTAGACCCAAACTCAACTGATATTCATCATAGAATTACGATGCGCAAGAGCAAGAAAAAGATGCACAGGTAATCACCCTTGTGTCATTATAAGATCCATGCTCCTATTTATCAGGGCTTGACATGATTATTATTTGTGCCTCATGCAGAAGAGTATTTGACGACGGAGGCAGTTTGAGATGTTCCATATCAAGTCGCGGGCCACCTTGCACAGGGTATTGGACTGGCATAATACTAATTGTTGATAGCGGAGTGTTCATGTTTATAGCCAGTGTACAAGTTACCCAGTAGTAACGCTATGAGTTTTATTTGTAGGTGGGTGGAAGGAATGGCACCTGTGTTTTCAAGGGTCTCCTGGCATTGTGTTTGGCATCTGATTCAGGTATTTCATGATCTTCAGCAGCAGAGGTTTGTGTATTTATGTAGCATTGTGGCTGTTTGGTATGTGATTGAGAAGTCGCTGAAATCTGGCTTCTTATAAGAAACTAGTCAGTAACTTGTGTTCTGAATGCTACAAAATACTGCACTACACATCCGTCGCCTGGATTTGGTTCTGTATATGCGAGATATCAATTCTGATGGTTGACCGCATTGACATAAGTCTTTTTTTGAATGAAACAGTGCCTTCTTCTCAATGGGTGTTTTAAGTTTAGTTTTGAATATGCTACAAAGAGCATTGTGCTCGGTGGCAAAAACTCTCCTGATGAATACTTTGCCCTCCGTCTCCTGCCCACTATTGAAGCATCAAGAAACACTCTGAAAATATTGAAATTGGAACCCGTGGTGTCGAATGCCTGTTTTCTTCTTAATCGCGTCGAACTATTAATTTGATTGTATTGCTTCCTCTTTCCCTCAGAATGATCTTGTGCATGGTTGGGGATCAGATAAGAAGCTTGGTTATTGTGCACAGGTGAGTTGTAATCTTTAACTGGATGATTCAATTATCACAAAGTGGAATATGTTGGAGAAGCATTATACTCTTACTATATTTTGTTGCCGAGCTGAAGTATAAGAATACTATTTTCTCTTTCTTATTATGCAAGTAACTGAGAGGAGATGTCATTGAATTCTTTTCTGAAGCTGTTTTTTCGTCGGAGATCATATTTTCTTATTGTGAACTCACCACTTACCCTATGCAGGGTGATCGTACTCAGAAGGTGGGCATTGTTGATAGCGAGTATATTGTTCATCAGGGCAGTCAAACGCTTGGTGGTTCATCTCAGAAAAAGGTTAGTTCACATTTACAGTCGAACCTCTCTGCTTAAGCAATTCAATTGTCCAACCCCCACACCACCCACCCACAAAACCACAAGTTTATGTTTAAAGTTAAAGCTGTCCAGAAACCGAGAAACACAGTTGGAAGAGTTCAAGGTTTTTTATCTCAACAGAAAAACATCAAATTTTAATCCCACTCCCATCTTCAAATGCAGAAAAAGTTGCATATACATCATTGCTTTGGCTTTGTTACAATTTGTAACCCCTTGATTTATGCTGCTGCTTGTTTTGCAGACGTCTAGTTTTCCGTAGTCAGCAAAGGTTTTAAATCCCACCTTATTTACCAAATTCGTCATCATAAAATTTTTGTTCCATGACATTGCCACCTTGGTTGAGTTAGTAACTATTTTCATCTTTGTATTGCCTCTTTATACTTCTGAACAAGCAGTCAAGGCGGCCAAGTTTTGATATGCGATATTGGGTAAGTTTTGTGAACTTCAGTTGGTGCTTTCTTTCTGTGGAGTGAGCAAGCTCTTACCATAAGCTCCATCTTTAACTTTGGTCACGAAAACTATGCAGATCAGGAGGAAATCGACATTAGAACTCCAGATCTTCGAGGATCGCTGGAAGAAAGCTGCAGAGGAGGATAGGAGCTGGGTTGATCCATACGAAAAAGAAAGAAGCTGGTTTATATTTTCAGCGGTACATAAAACTTAAGAAAGCAAAGGAAAATTTAATCTAGGATAGACAAGCCGCGATGAACGCGAGTCCTCTAAAGAGGCACAGCGCAGAAAAAAGAGAGTTCTTTTTTCATTTTTTGGACTGATAAATGTATATAGTCATAGCTCACCTGTTGTATGGGTATGTAAACTTCGTTTTTTGTTGTTGAAATACTGTTTCGTGTTTGCTGTTGCTTGATGTTGTAAATAACCAAATTTTGTCAATTAATGTTCGTTCTTATCTTTCTTAATCTATTCAATCTGCATAATCCATGCAATAGTAACTCCAACGCTTCGCTTTTGTACTTTGCATAGAACTCGATTGCTCAGATGTTCATACGAGTTTTGAGAGTGTCATAGGCCGCAAAATATTGCAACTAGTCAATTTAGTATTTACCATTGAACTTTGTGGACTCATTTGTCGAGTACTCTAATGAACTGTACTCTTAACGAACTTATGTAGAATGCAATAGGGAACAGGTCTAGGATGAATTTTTTTCAAAGAATAATGGAATATATTATAACAATTATGAGAAGGGATAATTGAGTGTTGTGATATATGATGATTATTTTTATTAAGAAAAAGTTATTAATTAAAATATTATTTATATTTTAAAACAATCAAAATAAACAAGTGATGTTCATATTGTGAAAAAAATGATGTAGAACTATTAATATATCATATTTCCTTTGTTCTAAATTTTTTTCAACGATACGATTATCGATGTTTAATTTAATACGATTAAATATTATTTTTATAAAATTATTTATATTAATAAATTAAGTTATAAATTTTAAAAAATATATATTTTTAATATCACTAAAAATAAAAATAAAATATTTTCAAACACATATGATTATAAAAATTATAACACAGTAACAAAGAATACATCTCATTTGAAACAACCAGACCTCTTGATAGGATTAATCACACCAAGATGTCAATGACACATTATCTGACAAGGTCACAAACAAATCCTACCAAAACGACATAAGCAGAAAGACGCAGTCGGTGAGATAGTATCACATCAACCTCGCCTCCCTTTTCTGCCACCCTCATTCCGTACAACTGCTCACATCTCTCTACAATCCTCTCATCTGATCTCTCTCACGAACACCTCTCTCCTTATCGGCGACGCCGACGTCGGGTAAGAGGAAGAAGAACTCCGGCAATGGCGGCTACGGGTGGCGGTTACGATCCCAACCCCTTCGATGAAGAGGAAGTGAATCCTTTCTCTGTATATACATTATACTCCCTCAACTCTCTTCTTCGACTACATTTCGCTTGCTTTTGTGATATATGTGTACGATTGATTCATCGTTGAATGTTGCTCAATGAGTCCAGTTTTATTTGATTTGAGTATAGTTCAGTTTGGTGGTTTATTTGGTTTCGGTGCTGATCTAGGGGTTTTGTGCGGCGGAGTGATCAGATCTGGTGGTGTTTGTGGAGGTTTTGAGTGTGGAAGTTTGATGTGTGTGTGTGTGTGTGTGTGCGCGAGAGTCAGGGTTTGGTAGTCGTTCATTTCGTTGCACAATGAGTTCAGTTCACTTTAGTTCGATTCATTTTAGTTTGGTTTTGGTGCTGATCTAGGGGTTTTGAAGGGTGGAGTGATCAGATCTGGTGATGATTGTGTAATATGGAGCATTTGAGTGTGAGAGTTTGATGTGGATGGTGTGTTTGAAGTGTTAGGGTTTATTGGTGATTGTGGGAGATCGAGGTATGTGGGGATGTGAGCTAGGGTTTTGATGTGGTTAGATGCCGCCGTGCAGGTTTGTGTGATTTGGTGCTTGCTTGATCTGTAGCGGAATGTGCAATGAACCGAGTTCTTTGGTCGTGATGGCGTGTGATTCTACTTGTTTCGATTGGATGTGGATGTATTGTGAGGGGAATGAGATCATGAGAAAATGATTCTACTTGGCGTTGTAGATTTTGCTTTGCTAATTGTTTTCAGCTTCGTGTTCTTCAATTTGGTTGCTTCAATGATTTGTGCTACATGAGAGTGAGATGAGAATAGGAATGATCATGGGCATTAAACAGAAATGCAATCTCATTGACTTCTGATCGAAATGTGAATGGCGATTTTGTTTGATCTGAGATAATGATTAGAGACTACTGCTAAAATTTTCTTGAACTTCCTTGCTCCAAAGTCCAATTGATACTGCAAGAGTGTGCCTAAGTTTTTTCCTAAGTTACTGTTCATGACATTCTCTCTTATTTTTCTTTTTATTTTTTATCATGGAAAGCAGAAATCTTTGGTTCGTTCTTATGGAAATAGTCCGCCTTTGCTATTATGTGTTGAGGAGATTATTGTTTTCGATCATCAAGTTGAATCTTAATCCTCACATTAGTAGTTGTTTATTTTATTGAACTTTTTTCCCCCTGTGATGGCTATTGTGTAGCAGACTGCCTAGCAATCTGAAGTTTGATAGTTCTATGACTTCATTTCTTACTCTGTTGTTTCTCCTGATAAAAAATTTCTTCTTCAGGGTCCTGGTGCTAAAGGTAAAACCTCAGGAGAGTCAAACTATAGCGGTGGCGCATTTTTTACACCAGTGAGTACTCCTTTTCCCCTTTTTCCCTCTTCTTCATGTTAAATGAAGACTAATGCTAATAGGATTGGGTATCTTTTAATTATTGGCCGGCATTTATGGTTAGATAGACAAACCTAGATGGTAATCATGGTATATATATTTCTTTAGTTGCTTATATTAAATTTGAAAACCAGTTAGATCATAAATTCTCCTTGCTATAGCATATTGGCTCTCTTCATTTTTGCAAGTTCTGATAATATTGGCTTCTTGATTTGATGTGAGGTACTTCTGTTTCATCTTTTAGCAGTTTTGCAATCCATAAAAGCATCTCTGACCATGGTCCATACTCAACTTTTGTACTTGTGATACTCTGATGTGATTTGAGTTGGAGGACCACTTATTAAAACTGTTGTATTTTTGTATGCATTGTAATGACTAGCACCATAACATGTTGAATATATGGTTCTAAGATGATCCAGATGTTGGTTTATCATATGAGGCTGCTGATTTTTTACTCTTACCAAAATTTGATTGTACTGGCTTTCGATGTCTTTGGTATATGGTCTGAGAAGACAGCAACTAGATGATCTGTTCAGTTTGGCCTAATTATGTATCAGACGTAGTAATCTGTTTCATTCTCATCGAAGTATTGATTGATGGTCTTTGAAGGTTGGGGAAATTATACTCTGTTTATTGAAAAAGTCTAGGCTTGTGGGCCTTGGTTCAGTCTGTCCTTTAACTTGGAGTTTGCCCCCAGCAGCTTAGTTGTCTGTATTACGTAGATGTTCCTTCGACTGTTGAATTTTGTTATATTTTTCTTGTTATAGAATCCTGGCAGCATTCCTGCAGCTTCAAATTCAAGGTTTTCTCCACTGCCTCCTGAACCTGCAGATTTCTACAATCCCACCGCTACTGTAGATATTCCTCTTGATTCTGTGAAGGTAATTGTGATTCCTCAAGCTATTCTTACAATTTACCATTGGAGCCTACACTAGTGTTTCCTTTCTTTACATAATAAATTTTCTTAGAATTTGTTCTATGAGTTTAGGATCTGAAAAAGAAGGAGAAGGAACTTCCGGCGAAAGAAGCGGAATTGAGAAAGAGGGAGCAGGTAATACTTATTGAAGTTTCATAGGCAGTAGTATGTTTGAATTTCTTTTATGGAATTACAATTAAGACCATGCTACTGGAGCTTCTGTAATTTGTTCTCTTTTTCTACCACTTGGAAGGATTAGTTTCTTTTGTGCCTTCTCTTTAGGTCTTTTCCGAGGCGCATTTTACCTAGTGTTTAATGGCAGGTTACCTTGGAGAGTTTAAGCATTTATAAAACATTTTTTGGTGGAACTAGAGAGGGTGTAGGGACTTTTACTGGTGATCGTTGTTCCCTTATTCCCTTGAATCTTGGAGTGGAAGTTAGGTTTAGTCTGTCAGTGTCTATCATCGGATGGAATGATATGTGCTGTAATGATTGTAACAATCTAGCATACTGCGTTATGTTTGATCTGTGATAATGATGTCATGCAGGAAGTTAAAAGGAAAGAAGAGGCTGCAGCACGAGGTACAGTGTGTCTTCCCTCATGCTTGATTAGCTTTAAATAAGAATTATTTCTCGTGCTCACCCGGTTGGGGTGAGATCTTAGTTGGATTTTTTAGTTTTTTGGACCATTTTTTGAGGTGATGATATCTACACAAGTTGAGCGATTTTGTTGGTGAATTGTTTTCCTTTTCATTTTCCTTTTCCATTTCTGTTCTCTCTCGCTTTTTTTTTTTTTTTTTTCAATTTCACT
>LIEC01010392.1:14377-64300 GCA_001925005.1 Drosera capensis | reverse complement strand
GGGGGGGGGTAGGGGTTGTATTTGAAAAGAACGAAAATTGAACAAAGAAATATAATAAACTAAGATAGTTTAGCTTTTAGCTTTTCTTGAGAATTTAATCAAATTTGATATAGCATATGGTCTTTTGTGATCTTTATTTGTCGTGACTTTCAATCATAGACTACTATTTTTATCTCATGTTTTATTATGGTAGGTTTTGTAATTAAGTACGACAAAATGAGAGTTGCTGAAATAAGTTATTAGTTATCATAAAATATGTCATAACCAAACTAACATAATTACTCTGTGTCAAAATAAAAATATAATATAGACTAAATATGTCGTATTATGAACATATTTCTATAACAACTCAAAATATTGACCTAGCACAGATTAGCATCATGTCATTCTTATATTCATATGATCATAGGTTAACCTAAAGAGAATCACATTAACCTATAAACTTGCCACTATCACAACCAAAAGAGAATAGCATGACCGCACTCATACTTCTCTAACATATTTAGATGGCTAATCCAACTACAATAGAAAAGTAATTACAAATATCATCAACACATGAAATGATACTATAAATTATGAACATGAAACTATTAAAAACCAAGATCACGTCTCATAGAATTCATGAACAAGATTAAACCACTAAGCCATACTCAAATTTTTAGGCTAAACCGTTATAATGAGAAATGAATAATTCATGAAGCGATCACAAAAATTCATTACGAATAACAATGAATAAAGAAAAGAGATACAAAACCCTACACAAATAGAGATTGGTCTAGATGACGGTCGATGGTATTCCCTTTGATGCTGGAACGTAGCGTAGCGTAGATCTCAATTTTCCTTGACTACATCTCGATGTTGTCATTGGAATTCGTTGTCTTGGATTGGATCAACGGCTCTTCCCTCAGGAAAACCTGATGAAAAACTCTTCGAAAAATGATATTTCATCATGGGTATTTATAGAAAAATGAAAAACAACTAATTTTCTTGAAAATAACGAAGATAAGAATTGTAGATTTGTGGTGAGGCACGACCCATTCCAAGAAGACACACCAGCATGACCAGTGCTCAGCAAATTTTGGTCATCATTTTGCACAGGCAGTGCATGGCAGACACGGGCCTTTGCATGGAAGACACGGACCGTGCCAAAGTTCACAAAATCAGCCGATTTTCAAACTCTTATAACCTTTTGCAATTTAACTCCGTTTTTGTTTCAATTTGTTTGTTTTCTTTCTAATAGATGGTAGAACATTAAAATTATCTCCATGCACTGCAAAATCTTCTTGAACTCTCCAAAGTATTCATTTCACTCTATAATCAAAACATGAAATCCAGCCGTATCGAAGCTCTAAATAGTAAAAGGTACTAAAAAGACACAAATTAGCAATAAAATTGACACAAACAACTATGATTAAGAAAATAATACATGTTTACACACACATCAGCTATTTTGCCCTCTTAATCCCTAAAAAGTGGAATACTTAGCTTCGTATGCAAAATCTAATACATTGTGTGAGTACGGGTTTCTGTTGTATTCTCCTACTATTATAGTAGTCTTCTTCCTTTCTCTTTTTAGAGTTTCCATATGGAGCCCTTGATCTGCCCCTCATATTGATTTTATATCTGGAGAGCACTGTGCTATCACTTTGACTATCCCTTTTTGGTTCTTTCCTCTGCTGATGATGCTTGCTTGCTTTTCTAATTGTGAAGATCTTCTTTCACTTTGCCTTTGTTCTTATGTCCTTTGCTCCCTCCAGATAGCATCCCATATGCAGGGAAATCACTAATGGTCCAAGGAAAATAGGTCATAATCTGAAAGTTTGGCACTTATGAACATCGTATTTCGATTTTCCAACCTCCCATAAAATCTGAAGCTTATCTATTAGAGGTTGCGGATAAACGTCTAAATTTTCCTTCGGGCTCTTTGGACCAAGGATGATTATATTCAGAAATAAGTAAGGTCACTTCATGCACATGTTAGGAGAAAGATGGTATGGTGTGAAAATGATAGGCCAGCAAGAATACTCATTTTCAGACTTCCTAAATGTTGCAAAGTCCCTTACTCTTCTGCTCTCCTTATGGAGCAAAGGCTTTACCCTTCTGCAAAACTTTTACAAAGGTCTACTTTGTCTTTTTTGACTGGTTGGGACATTATCAATCACTTTTGAGTGTGAAAGATCATTCAACCAATCCTTGTATCCTTAGCCTGTCTTATCATATGAGGATTGACCCATGTTTAGCATTGTTTGCAAGTTCAGGGTCTTTCCATTCCATGTATCTACATGGGCTTGAAGCTTAGCATTTCTCAGTGTGAGTGTTTCCACTACTGTATTGAGAAGCTTTACCTTCTTGTCTGATTATTTCAGCTCATTCTGAGCCACTGCTATGTCAATTATTATACAATCAATCTCTTCATATGCTAGACTGTAATTCTCTCTGAGATTTACAATCAGCTCGAGATTCTCTTTATGTTCCCCTGAGAGGAAAATAAAGCTTTCATAGGTTTCTTGAAATGCCTCGTTCAATTCCTCTAAAGTAGAATCTGAGTTAGAGAAAATACCTCTTGTTATTCTTTAATCTTTGCCATGAAACAGAGGTGAACATTGGAGATTTTCTCTTCATCATCTGAGTCTGTCTCACTCCATATTTTAGCATCATAGGTCTTGCCCTTTTCTTTCCTTCCAGAGTTCCCTTTGCTGTATTCCTTTTTGTTCCTCTATGCAGATGATTACTGTATAGGTCGTTTAGATTGTGCATCAAAGTGCCCCGCCTTTCGACAGTTATAACAGACCTTCTTCTCTGCTTTTTTGGCCTTTGTTAAGAAGTTTTTCTTGAGATTTTTCTTCTTAAATAGCTTTCTGAACTTCTTGCCCATCAGTGCAAGTTCTTCTGATATAGCTTGTTCACTTGTAGACGAGGTGTCACTGATTTCCTTTTCTACTATAGAACTCAGAATTTTCTCTTGAGCTTTGAAGGTTAGAGTTTTCTTCCTAGCCTCATCAATCTGTCTCTTCTGCTCAACTTCCAGGTTGTAGGTATGCAGCAGACCATACAGTTATGCAAAGGATATCTTGGGGGATCTTCCCAAGATATCCTTTGCATTCTTTCATCTGTAATGATGTCATGCATTCTTTCATCTATTGAACCCAGATGTGCCTGAATCCTCGGCTTCGAGTGATTAAATTTGTCAAATAAGCATGCTGGTGGCTCTCCACTATTGTGGCATTTAGGTAGCTTTGGAGGAGCCATATTTTCTTTCACAAAAATAAACTATTAGTAACTTCTTTACAAAAATAAATCAAAAGAAATGACCTTTTGTTTCCAAAACTGTTAGGTCTGAAAAATCAAGCTCTGATACCAATTATAGGATCCACAATTACAACCTAGAGGGCTCCTCGTGACTTGTGTACTTGACCTAATGGTGACAGCTTTCACATGTGAACTTTCACTAATGTTGACAACTCATCTTTTTGAGATCCTCGTAGTGTCACTCTGTACCTCAAATACTCGATTTGATTGATCCTCAAACTTTTGCCCTGACCTTAGCAACCATCTCTGCTGCACTCCAGCCTGTTGCACTCCAGTCTACTACATTCCAGTCTGCTGCACTCTAGTCTGTTGTACTCTAGTCTGTTGTACTCTAGTATGTTGGAACTCAGTCTACACTCGGTACCCTTGAGACCTCGTCTACACCTAGTCACTGCTGCAACCTTGTATGTATCCAGATCTAATGCAAACCATGCATTGGTGTGTTGGCCCTTGTATGCAAGATCAATCCCACAACCTAAAGTATTTGTAGGTCTTTTATTGCATATGCATGTCTTAGCTGCTTAGCCGAAATTCTCTGTAGTAGTCTGCATCTCGTGGCTCACACAATGCTCTCCATCTGTGACCGTCTGCTTTTCAGTATCTGACCTAGACTATAGATATCTACCTAATTTCTAATCAAAGCACACTAACAACATCATAACTAATATTTTTAAGTTTTATTTATCAATTTTTATACATCAGAAGGGAATGCACATTCCTATCAAAACTCATATGAAAGTTGCTAAATTAGATATTCGTTCAAAAAAATAATGATCAATCAACCACATTATTTCATATAATCCCTCAAAAAATCAAAAAGCAAGTCCTCTACAAAGGGAGTCCATGATCTGATTCACATACCAAACACTAACCCCTCATGATTTTGAATCATACAACAAACACCAAACTCTTCAAATGGAATCCATAATCCGATTCACACAAAAAAACCTTTTTTGACATTATTACAAATAAACCGTAAACGAATCTATTACAACCTTAAACAATTTTATTTTGATCATCTATAATATTTTTTACAATTTGTCAAATAACCACAATTATTTCGATACATTATTAAAAATAATCAATCCATAACTAAACAAATAAATGCTAAACCAATATCAACCACATTCATCCATCCTCACAAATTAACCTCATCCATCCATTATCAACCCTAATTCTTACCACAATCATCCAAATCAACTAATTACATTCATCATCAAACAACCCTAAGTTCATCTCCACACTTTCACCACAACAATAATAATCTCAACCCATCCACAATTACACCACAATCACCCCATCCAACACATCATACTCAATCACAATCGACTATTAAACAATAAACAACGACGGATATGTTGCAAAATTCATTTTCGACAACCTTTCGACGAAATCTATCACAGACAATAACAAAAAAATTTCACCTAGTCCAGCGACGAAATTTCATCGCAAATTCATCTTTTTTTTTTCAATTATAATATTAATTAATATTTTGACTTATCAACGATAGATCCGTTGCAAACTAATTAAAACGCATTTATTTTTTACAAAAACAAACTGTTAGTAACTTTTTTGCAAATAAAAAGAATGGCTTTTCTTTCCACAACTATTAAATCTAGAAAGTCAGGCTCTGATATTAATTGTTAGGTCCAAGATTCAACCTAGAGGGAAGGGGGAGATGAATAGGTTGATTAAAAAATATTTGAATTTATGCAGCAGATTAAACTTCTTTGAAGTTAACTGTTCTATGCAGACTACTTGGATAGTCTGCAGTAGAGACTTCAAACTTTATATTTTGTCTCTGTTTGGGTGTGATGATCAGTTTATAGCAGTTCTAAAATGAAAGTAAGTAAAGAAACATAATATTTATACTAGTTCAGATACTCGTTATCAATTGATAAATGAGAGTTTAGTCCAGTCTTTCCTTGGTGACCAGTTTAGTCAAGCCAAGAGGTGAGTTCATTATCTTCTTGTTTGTGGCTTACAAGAGAACCTCTTTTTACAAGTTAGCTAACTTGTACAAGAGATGAAGAACCCAGATCTTTGCAAAGATCCAATGACTGGACTCTACTGCAGCTATGTTTCTTCATTGCAGACTAGTGAACTCTTTTTTCCGTGTTCTTCACGATTTGGCTCACTTGCGTAATCTTTAAATATCTGATTTCTTTGCACGCTTGTCTTTCAATCACTAATTCAACAACCTTATTCTCTGAGCTTCAACGATCCCCTTTTATAAGCTAAGAGAATGAATCCGTGACTTTGTACAGTATGTGATGTGACAGCTTGTCACATGTATGCCCCAACAGATGTTGACAGCTCACCTACTTCAGATTCTCGTACTATCACAACACTGTAGTAAAACAAATCCCGAGATATCTCAAAGGGATTCCAAATATGAGTGTATGGTATCCTAGAGAATCAGATTTTATACTAACAGGCTATTCCGATACAGATTTTTTATGTTGTAGAGTTGACAGAACAAACACAAGTGGATCGTGTCAATTCCTTGGTGTAAGACTGATTTCATTGTTCAGTAGAAAGTAGAGACCACTATGTCAACCTCTACTATAGAAGCAGAGTGCATAGATGCAGGAAGTTGTGCTACACAAGTACTATGGATAAGGTCATAACTTGCAGACTACGGTATGATATTTACTAAAACTTAAATATTTTGTGACAATACGTCTGTAATGACAATTTCAGAAAATCCAGTTTTTCATGTAAGAAACAAGCACATTGATGTCAGATATCACTTTATCGGAGATCTGAAAAAGTAAGCTATTAACATTAGTTGAGGTTCACATGTGACCAACTGTCACATCAGATCCTGTATATAAGTCACGGGTTCATTCCCTCATCCTTTAAAAAGAGGATCGAAGTAGCTCAGTGAATAATGCCATTGGAAGAGATATTTAAAATGAAAGCTTGCAAAACAATCCAAGATTCAAAGTTACTCAAGTGAGCTAAAGCGAGAAGGAAACAGGAAGAAAGTTCACTAGTCTGTATAGAAGAATAAAAGCTACAGCAGAGTCTAGTGAAGGATATGTGTAAAGATTTAGGTTGTTAACCTTTTGGCAAGTTAGCTACCTTGTAAAAGGGGTTATCTTGTAAGTCATAAACAAAAAGATAGTGAACTCACCTCTTGGATTGACTAAACTGATCACCAAGGGAAGACTGGACTAAGTACTCGATTATCAGTTGATAACAAGTGTTTGAACCAGTATAAATCTTATGTTCTTTACTTGTTTTAATTGCTTGGTGTTTTTAAAACTGTTAGAAATTAATAACTATAAAAAAACAGAGAGAAACTTACACAGTATGAGTCTCTGCAGCAGACTACCTTAGTAGTCTGCATAGAACATTAATGTTCAAATCGACAAATCCGCTCCATTGAACTAATACAAGTTAAATCAACCTATTCACCTCTCCTCTAGGTTAAACATGTGGATCTAACAACAGGACCAAAGAGTAGTTATAACACCCCGATTTTTCTAACCTTTTCATAGGAATCCATGTGACATTAGTGTAGCTTGGGACTACTGCCCCAGGTAAGCATACTCATCATAACCTAACTTAGTCATAATAATTAAAGTTAAGTTTATTTATACATCATTAGTTTAGAAACTTTTGATGGATTGAAGCAAAACTCAGAATATCACCTTCACAACAAAATTACATTTATTTCTAAGATCAAAATATCTTTCACATATAAGTTATATTTAACATCAAATCTTAAGTCACACTTCTCCTCCAAGTCTTACTCCTATAACAAAGAGAATAAGAAAGACATAGAAAAATAATTGTCGTGAGCTATAGGAACTCAATAACATGTCGTTTCTTCTTACCAATGGTTATACGAGAGAAGAAGGTAAAAAAAATTGGGAATGATCACTTGGATCCTTTGTTCCACCACTCTGAAACTATCATACCAATATGACATTTACAATTATCATCACAAGTATACCAGTGATTCATCCTACTAATATAAACACATTTAACATCACATAATAACTTTCGGAACCACACATCAATCGACACTCTAGACATCATTAAATACCATTTATTATCGTCATATCCTTTATGGTATGACAATCAATGTCATCATAACAAATAAACTGAGACAATATAACTGAGACACGACAGTTCCCCAGTCCAAGTTTCACTCACTGCTGCACTCAACAGTTCACTCAAAACTTTGTTATATTTACCGTCATATCAATCACACAGAGACGATAGTCAATAAATACCCTCAATGTTATAATTATGTCATTGGTGAGACTTACTCAATTTCAACTTATCAAGTTTCTTTTTTCAGTTTTAGGTAAAGGGACATCCACGAAAGGGGATGAGCCAAACCGGATCCCATGGTCTCCTGTAAAAAGATATCCTCATACCAAAACGACTTCATAGGGTCGATGAAAGAATGTCACCACTAAGTACTGTATAACACAAATGATGGACACAACGCTTTTTGTATTTTATACCAAGGAGTTATCTCACCAATTAATTGATTTACACTCCTTTTACGCATTCATCCTCATTATACCAACAAACAAGATATAACACGCATCATGCAACAATACTCCATAGCACTCGGTATTTAGCACACAGCAGTTGTAGTTAATATTTTACGTCAATCACATTTAGTGACTACGTCCGAAGATTCCAATGCATATTATTATACTCACGGTATAATAATACGCATCACTACACATAATAAATCTAAACGTTATCTTTTATCATAGTGTTTCACATGCATCCGTTCAGCCTCGTCCTTAAGTGACAACGAGTAGTGTCTTCGAGTCCTATAATATAATAGGATACGCATATTAAGACACATCATTGTGAATGATTGTTCACGTTATGAAATTAAGCATATTTGTTCGTATTTTTTGAAAAATCATCAAAATAATATTATATTGTGGTTCCAAGCTTTGCGAAAAGTCTTTAATACTTATTTTGATAGTTCATGATGATGCTTTTATATATATATCATCTTTAGAAGTATTTGTGAATATTTGAAGTTGTTTTGGGGTCAAAACGTTTCATTCTCGGATTCTGTCCAACATTAGCTCTTCGACACGTTTAAATCTATAACTTCTCGTATACAACTTCAAAAATTATTTCGTGAAATTCTACATAAACTAAACTTCATAATCTTTTCATATGAAACCTTACCAATAATAACAGTTTATTCGTTCAATCTTATATTTTCTACTAGATTAGACAATTTGATATTTTTTTACTAATCAACTCATAACTCCTTACATACAACTCAAATCTTGATTTTTAATATGTTCTATAAATTAGACTTCAAGGCCTTTCTATTGATATAAGACTCATTTTCTAACTCTTTTATATAATTTCAGATAAAGCTACAAAGTCAATCCTTGTAACCAGTTTTTATAGATTTACATATCCGTACGTTTGGGTTTATATCTTGAGATTCATAAGTCCAAATCGTGATATATCAACTTCATTAGAAACTATACATGTGAAATTTCAACATATTAAAAATTATAATTTATCTTAGAGCCTATAACTTTGCACGAGATTTCTAATCTTTGTATAATTTTCACGAAGGTCATCTTCACTTACCAAGTTCAATTATGTGTACGAGCTCCAACGGATGATGACTTAGACCGTACGAAGTATTTGATGATGAGGCCGAGTTTTGGTCGTCTTGCTTCTCTCCGTGAGTCCATGAGAATATTGAGAGGTAGTGAAGGGAGAAAGAGTTAGGACAATGTTACATTAATATGAAATGAGAAGAGGATGTTGATAATGGAATAGTTAGGAAAACTTGTCAAGGAGGAAAACTGGAGAAAGAAAAGACGGGGAAGGGGAAGTGGAGAGAAAATTTTAAAAATAAAAAATGGTATTAAGTCCCATATATTTATATATTTGAATTTAATTTTATCCATATTTAATATATTTTCGTCATAGTTTTGACAAATAAATTTTAGAATCCCATTAAATAAATTAGGATGTTTAATAGTATACTATTTTTATTAATTATCTAGACAATAATTTGTCGCAAACTTTTTGCGACATATCTATATCAACCTTTTATTTATGTTATTTTAATCTAATCATTCATTTATTATTAGACATATCTATATCATGATATATATTATCGAACATACTACATTTGACCCAAATGATAAAATCGAATAAAAAACCCAATTTCAAAATCTTTGTTAGTTACGCAACTTGTTTGAGAGAGATTGAAATAGGAAAAAAAGATGGATTTTTAGATGTTTTGATAGGTAAAGGGTTTGAATGATTAGCAACACTTAAATATAGTTGTTTGAATATTTGTCAGAGGAAGAAGAGGAAGAAGAGGAAGAAGAATAGTTGTTTGAATATTAATTAAATTGATATAATAAATTCATGATTAATCAAATTTGATATCAAAAATCCTAAATATAACTTGACAAGTAAGTATATCATATATTTTAATTGATTTATTCATATGTTTTGAATAAATACTTAGATTGTTATGTCACTCGGAGAAAAGTTGGTAGTAGTTTAAGTGGATCCCTCCGTAATTTAACTACTGCTTACCAAGTAAGTTTAGGATTGCTAACCAAAGGTCCGGACTCGCTTGATTCATTACACATGAAGGGAGAAGAAAAATCAAACTTGAGAAGATTGATTATGTAGGAAAAGCTTGCAACTTAATTCATTACAATATACATGGGATAATTGGTCATTTATAGATGGGTTATGTAGAATCATGGGTAATGAGTGAGTTATTAGGGATGAGATATGTAATTAATACGTGATCAATTATACTTGATATCATAAAAGGTCAAAATTTGATACCAAAAAAATGTAATGTACCTTTATATTTTTATAATAGATATGACATAATGAGAATTAGTTTGATAATCACGTCGGTATAAAGTGCTGATGACAAAATTAAGGGTTTGCTCTGGACTTTCAAGGGGTATTTTTGATAAGTAGAGGTGGTGATTGGCGAGCGAGCCAGAAGAAAGGCAGTTCAAACTTGGTTGATTTATTTGTTAACCCGTTCAAATTCGGCTAGTTTTCGTTTATTTGTTATTCCCTCGGTTCCACCAAAAATTATAATTCTTGTTTTATTTAAATATTTTATAAAAATTTTAACATTTTCTTATCTAGAAACTTTTTCCTACGGTACAATATATCCATACTTTTTACTTTAGGGGAGACAATATAAAACCCCCATGAATTATTCGATGGTGATAGATGAATCCTCTAAATTTTGAAAATATACGGATGACTCCTTTATCAATTTCTTTAAATGGTGTTTCATGTCAAAATCATTCAAATTTCTTTTGAAACTAGAGAAGAATATACATATGATTCTTTTATGAACTTATTTAATGTGGTTTCATACCAAAACAATATGATTTCATTTTATGATATAGGTATTAAGTGTATATTTTAAAACTTAATGGGGATCATATGTCATATCTCAATGCTTTAGGGGTTTAAATGCGGTTTTTCCCTTTATTGTATATTCATGATACGATTTTTTCTCATCCTTTTCTTTTTCGTACTTCTCTCTCTCACATAACCTTAAGGGTAAAAATGTCAATATTCATAAAATAACACACATGAATTTCCGTGTGAAGTCCAATCGTTATAATTTTTATAAGACAAAAGGAGTAACTAATTAAGAGCTCGGTTTGTTACAAAGTTCGATTACGGTTGGCCATGTTTGAGCTTGTCTCGTCTGAATTTTAAAAAATATTTTCATACATAATATTGTTTTTAAAAGATTAGAATATTTTTAATACATAAATACAAATTAAACCTTTTTTTGTACATTTCAAACCATCAAATTCTTTTCGAGTCGAGCTCGAAATCAATCTCTTATTGAGGAAATCAAGCTGATCTTGCGCACAAGTCGAACTGAACAAGATTTCACTCATGTTTATTTAATTATTTAAGTAATTTAATATTTTATTCATGTTTATTTTATTTAATAACTGAACAAGCTTAAACGTGCTTATAACAAGTCAAATACGAACCGAGTTGAGCTAATATATAGTAGTTGTACACAGGATCAGATCGACTTGTCCTTGGGTTACTGAAGGGCCGGATCCGAAAGGGTTTTTCACACATATTATTACCTCCAAAGTTACATAATTTTAAATAACTCCTTAAAAAATTCATAATTTCCAAATTACCCTCTCAAAAATAATTCTATGGACAAATTATGCTCTCAATATTTGGACAAAATATACCCTTGCACTATAACCCTGCCAAAAAAACTTTCATATAAAATGACCATATTGTCCCTTTTCCAAATTAGTTCATTTATATTTTGAAGTTTTACATTTAACATTAAACCAACTTTTTGATGTAAAAAAAAATAATCCATTAATAATATATTCTTTCGTCCCATTTTAATGACAACACTTTGATCCGACATAGGTATAAACTAGTCTATGCACCCGTGTGTACACCCGTGCAGTTATGCACGGGAATAAATATAAATAGATTCGATTATTATGAGGTTATGGAGATGATACATTGAGAGCAAACCTAGAGTTTAATGCGATTTTAACTATTTTATTAAAAGATATGCATTTTATAAGATATATTAATATTGATTTCAATTTTCTATAATATTTATTTTATTCCAAAAAAATTACTATTTGATTGATATTCGATTCGATCTTTTAATTATGGGAATGAAGAATCTAGTCGATATTTTTTAGTCCAATTTCAGCATGAATTATCGTGATTAGTCTTACACTAAATCTTAAAATATTCCACCTTAAAAAACTATTTACATAACTTATTCATTTGTTAAAAAATGACTAAAAAAGACTAAATCTATAAATATTCGATCAAGTTACAACCTCGACCATTTTGCTTAGTGTATAATAGATGTGCTTCTTGAATTTTTAAGGATTATATGAATTTTTTTATAATGATAATGGGATTTATATTAACAGTTAAGAGAAGTTAGTGTAATGTATTATATCAAAGGTTAATGTCTTATTATTTTTTATGTGAAGAACTTTTCAAAATAGATAAGGTTGCAAGTATTTTGGGATAGACCAAAAAAAGAAAAGAAAAATATTACAAGTATTATGAGATAAAGAAAAAAACATATTATTTTTATTTCTTATGTTAGTGATCAATCCCACTTTAAGGTATAAGCCTCTTGAAAATCATTGCTATGATTTGTCAAATAGACTTTGACACACCCAAGATGTGATTAATCAAAATAACTGTTAAGATTAAAATATATAAAGAAGATACATTTTGAGATGAAAGCTCAATCTTTAAGAAACCCATTATAGTCAATTTGGCCTAAATCTCAATACACATCCATCTCAATATTTTAATTTTCACCGTTGACACATATAACCTTAAGTGTGTCATGATATATTTTCATTTTTCCCTTGTCAAATTCACTTAAAATTATTGTGAACATGAGAAGAAGTAAGTTGGGGGAAAAGCTCAAACAATGAAAATGATTATCTTTTATCAACTTCTTTAAATGATATTTGGTGTCAAAATAATTCATTTTTTTTAGAACTTGTGAAGAGTATACAATAATCCTTTTATGAATTTGTTTTATATGATTCCGTACCAAAATAATGTGATTCCTCCTAACGATAAATAGGTTAAATGTATATATTTATACTTGATTGAGATTATGTGTCACGACTCAATATTTCAGATGAGATTAAATGTCAGGGAGAATATATACTAAGTTAAATAGGGGCATTCTTCTTTTACGAAAAATAATTCTGATAAGCTTTAAGAAGACATTAAAACATGTAAGCTAATTCCAAAAGGATGGAAAGGCCATTGTATGAAGCATTTTGAAGTGGAATTTAATAAAAATCCATATAACAAGTTTGAAAGGGATAATTTGAAATTATCAATTTTTTATGGGATAATTTGGAATTAAGCAAACTTTGAAGGAGGTAATATCCCAAAAATCATTTTTTGTCAGGAAATGTGATTCTTATAGAGATGAAAACTAAAAAGAGACATCACAAAAAGAAAAAAGAAAAAAAGAGGTTAGTATCGTGAAACAAAAGATCAAATGAAGGTAAGTGAAGATGGAAAATCTTAGTGAATCCATTATTTTCTTTTTTTCATGTGTTATTTTTTTCGTTTTGAAGGTTTTCGAATATTATTTCGGGTTTTAGACAATTTGCACCGCTACGATACGTCCAAATCGCTCGTTGGATTTGACGTTAAGCAATCAACAAGAATCATCATTATGATATGATTTGAGATAATGAGGAACCCAATAAATAAGAATTGTAAATTTATTTTTCAAAAAAAAAAAAAAAGAAGAAGAAAAGGAATGGTAAATTTTCTTTCATCATCAACCGTACAAATTTATTGATTGCTACCCAAATTACAAGATAGTCTGCTATACCATACCCCTGCACTATAGCTATCTCAAACTATACATCACCCATCTTCTATACCAAAACATCAAAAAACATCTAAAAGCAAAAACACATTAACATCGTCTGCACATTTGGCTCATTATATTATGGGGAATCTCATCGGGGGATAGACTTCCAAGATGGAAAAGTCTTCGATTTCGTTCCTGCCATATCATGTAGAATATTGCAGCATGACACCTTCTACGATCACAAGCCACGTACTCTCCAAGCTCGAGCACCTCTACGAAACTTCATCGCTGAATTAAGCCTCCAAACCAGTCGTGTGTTTCCTTATCCTGTTGGAATAGCAAACATGTTTCCTCAACTATCAGACCATACTTGATCAATTGATCTTTTGTACGAAGCCTTCCTTTCATAGCAAGCCTTCTTAAACTGAATTGTCCATTGTCTCTTCACTTGCAATCCTTTGTTCCATTCAAGCAACTTTTTAAAACCAAGACCACCCCTTTTTCTAGCATGACAAATCTCATCAAAAGCAATCAGATTGTTGTGCTGGTTCGTGTCAGTACCTGACCAAAGAAAATTTCGACACCACCTCTCAATCTCTAACAGCACTGTCTTGGGAAACACAAAGACTTATGCCCAATATGTTTGTGCACTCATCAACACAACTTCAATTATAACTCTCCTCCCAGGAAGTGACAGCATTTTAGCCTCCCAGTTGTATATGCCTGTTAATATCTTATTTATCAAGGGTTGATTGTGCTTGATATGCATCATCTTTGCTGTTAAGAGAACACCCAAGTACCTTCCTTGTAGCACCCCCCGGCTGGAACCTAAGAATGCTCTTACTGCATTGCATCAAGGACACCTCCAAAGAGTAAAACTGTAAAGCCTCAAGATTTTCGGTCAAATATCCGCTAGACACGTGATGTTACCGTCGCTCCAAAATCCCTTTGAAGTAAGACGACAAGATTATAGGAGATTTAAGTATCAGAAACATAAAATCTAGCAAAAAAAGAAGTCCAACTTACATTGTCTTATGTTACATGAAAAACAAATACCTAGAAAGAAAAAAAAATATTACAACAAATCGAATTTAATCATCCATGTTACGTAACGATCCATCCCACGATTTTTATTATCTGAAATAAACATACAACCATGAGCCCAAAAGCCCAGTAACACAATATACATATCCATTTCTAGGATCCGGCACGTTTATTATATCATACGTTTTTCATGCACAAGCAAGATGTAATGCAAACAACACCGAACAATCGTATGTGAAACAAAAATATAAAAATACATATAATAGTTCTTCAAGTTGAGTTTTCAACTCCTTAAGCTCAGCTGGAGCCATGCGATACGATGTCTTTGAGATCGGTACTGCACCAGGTACTAATTCAATGCTAAGTCCAGCTCACGAGTTGACGGTAGTCCCGGCAGTTCATCCGAAAAAACGTCGGGATAGTCTTATACCACGAGTATGTCATTGACACTAAGCTCATGTTACGCCGTTGATTCGGGACTACATAAGAAACATTGACACCCTTTCTTGAGAAATTTGCTCGCTATCATAGTAGACACTATCTGCAAGTTAGGTCTTGATCCTTCTCTATGGAAAAGTAATCTCCCTCCTTTTGAACTCTGTAGCTTTATTGTTTTCTTCGTGCAGTCCATAATTGCCTTATGCCTTTCAAGCCAATTTATTCCGAGGACAATCTCGAAATCATACAAGTCTAAGACGATCAAATCAACTGGAAATTCTTCCTCAGTAGTGCTCCACTAAGCATCAGCTTCGTCTTCGAGATAATACTAAGTAAAGGTGATCCTAAAGTTATCAAGGCATTGAACTACATCGAGTAACTTTCCGAAACCTCTAGGCCAGTCTTCAAGGTTTGTCGTATCGTCTTCACCACTGAAGCGCTTGAAACGATAGGCATTTAGACGACGGAGGCCCTGGTCTTCAGTTTTCTTTTGAGCCTTCTTTGCAAGCTCTCCTACCAAGGCTTGGGTAACGCTCACCAAAGGAGAGTCCACAGCAGGCACTAACCACAGCAAGTAGATTACCCATGGTAGCTTGTGCGTTGTTTGACCCATTTGCTAGCCTTATCGACTCAGCGTGAGTATAACAAGAATTTCAAACTTTTCAAGATTCCCAAGATTTTCAAGTATGTATCATGAAATTAATTACATTAATTTCCATGTACAGCAGGTGACTGTCTAGGCGTTTATATTTTAAGATTTTCAAGCATGTATCATTAAATTAATTACATTAATTTCCATGTAAAACAGGTGAGTGTCACGGTGTTTCATAATCTCCTTTATCACATTAAATTATACTTGAGGATAATGGAAATAATTCCACTATAAACCAACGGGGCCAGGTATTTTTGTAACATTTTCTAGAATTCAACAGGATTAATAGTTTGTTACAAAAAATAATAACCAGCATAGGATATCACACATCAAGAACAAGCAGTATTAAGGAATTCAGAAATTTATAATAATCTATAATATTCTACAGGTTGTATCGTTATCCCTCTAGGCATACAATTCAATATACAAGATAATCAAGGACATTAGGATTTTATTCTTTTATTTAACATACAAGTATGTGATCAAAGAGGCTCACAAATCAAGTCACGCACACCCAAATATTTAATTCAATTTTGGGTAACGATATGTGTTATCTCGTCATTCTATAAAAATCAGGAAAATTCTTTAGGTAATCACAAGCTTAATCCTGCTCCTTCATAACATTCGTACCTACGATAAAATAAATAACATAAGTACGCTAGCATTAACATCTAAATAATATACACATGTGTGTACAATTACATATTGTACACAACATATGTAACATTTAATATTCTATTTAAAGATTAAAGGGGTTAATCCCCTTTCCTCCTCTCCTGAACACGAAGAGGCTTGGGAACGTTTCAGAAAAAAAACTAAGGGGTGTCGGCAGTGAACAAGTGCCTGCCATCGGTCGACAGGGAACGCCATCACGTCCCAACGAAGTCAAGGGAGACCGAGGCGGTCGGGTCAGTGTGCAAGGAGTGTTGTCGCCGAACGCGGGTTGTTCTTGTCCGATGAGGGTGACCAGATCCAGGCTCGCCAGTGGTCGAGGCTTGTTCTGATGAGGCTAGACGAGGTCGTCCGGTGCACTGAGGGTGTCAACGAGGGGCGGTGTGGGCGAGGCGGCGCTGGATTTGATTACAAAACAGGGATAAAGCATGTAGGCATTTTTTTTACCTGCCTTGGTGGCGACGACAAGGGCGAGGCGATGCATAGGGAGGTTGACTGTGGTCGGGGTTAACCGAAATCCGATCCGGCTGTGCTGATTGTCCTACGAGACGAACAACAAAAATGAAGACGAAACTTACCTTTCCTCTGCCTCTGTTCTCCGAGCTCAACCCTACACTTTTGAAAGTGTTCAACGCATCTTTTATTATATTTGTGAGTGGGATTGGTGAGTAGAATTGGTGAGTGAAGCATCTTCTTGAGTGGGATGAGATGGTGGGTTTAGTGTTGTCATCCACTTTTTTTTCCTAACTTTTTTAGGATATTACATCTCTCCCTCCTTTTAAAAAGTTTCGACCTTGAAACTTGATTAAAGTAAAGAACATGAACTTACTTGGGAATAAGTAAGGGTATCGCTTCCTTATATCCTCTTGATCGGGATCATTTTTACGTAAATTTAACCATCTTCTACTTAGTATTTTTGATGAAAAATATGTTTAACATGGTTACTTTTACATCTCAGGATCAAATATTTGAAAGCGTTGAGTCACAAAACAACCAAGCTCATTTGGAACAATTCAGCAGCCCATTCCAGCGACAAAGCCCAACCCATTTCACACACCAAACTGGGCCAGCAACAAAGCCCATCTCCAGCCCACTTCATCACAATCCATCAACTATAAATCCAGCAACCTAGTAGCCGCTAGTCATGCCCAGCAACCACGCACAGTCAATCGCCATCATCCAGAAGATTGGATTTTGTGTTCATTTTTCCACAGGCGTGTTCTGGAGATAAGATTTGTGGATTTGCTTACCTACCTGATGATGTATTTGATCACTGAATGCCATCTATAAAAGGGGAGAAGAACGAACAAAGAGAAAAAAAAAAAAAAACAGAGACGAATAATTACAAAACTGAACACCAATTCGAAAGGTAGAGTCACCCCTGTCTTCCACCTCAGATCCATTCACCAAACACCGACCTAAACCATCGTTGGGGCCACCACTCCAAACATCTCAAAACCACCAGCGAGAAATACCTACCTGAGGACGACATGGCGTCAGGCTGGGCAAAGCTAGGTGGCGGCTGCTGTGGGACTGCTGGGCGAAGCGGGGCGAAGGAAGAAAGGAGCTGTGCGACGGCTGGAAGAAGTTTGGCTGAGGAGGAAGAAGGAAAGAAGAAAGGGAGTTTGTGGAGGTTTGGGCCCAAATCCAATAACCCAGGCCCAATTTCATTTAGACCTAACTCAAAAGTCTAAAGCAGTGGAGGCCCAATTGCATCAATCCAGGCCCAATTCATCATTGGTTCATTGTTCTTAAACTTATTTCCTTTAAATTCTATTTGGTTGGTTCATTGAATGTTGTGTTTTGTTCTCCAAATATTAAAATCATGAACTAAATTCCATAAGGCTAAGGTGAAGGTTTGCTAAATTCATAAATACGCATTATTATTAAGCTATGATTAATATGACTCATGATTAAGTGATTATTACGCTCTTAATACTTTCATAAAATTGATCACCTTTTGAATGATATGTGTCATACAATTAAGACCGAAAGGAGATATTGTATGAATGCTCAAGTAATAAACACCGTGGATTAAATTGATATAGAAATATAATAACTTGATACATGCAGCGGTTATAGACATAGATGTCACATTCCTATGTTGAAAACTAAAGGATTTCACAAAACTTAATGCATTAGCGTTTTCCTAAATTCATATTAGAAATAATATGGGTTGTTAAACAATAATAACATTAATATTGCTCGAGAGAGAATATTAATGGTTTTAGGTAATCTTGTTGTTACATGAGAACATAAGTCATAACCATAATAATATTACGTTGAAGTGAATTTGTAAACCTAAGGCTTAGCCACCTCTCACTTTGATTAAACTCATTCTATTTAATATATATTAATTAGACAATCATCAAATATTTTATCGTCTAGATAAAGTAAGGATAACTAAATTTCGGTACTTGTTTACACAATCCCTGTGGGTTCGACAATCCGGTATTTATTTACCAAATATTACGCGACCAGTGCACTTGCTGTTTTACCAGTTAAAATTACATTGGTGACCTCTTCCAGCTCCCATGTTGCTTCTTGTGTGGTATGGTTAGCACATCATACCTTGACCAATGGCACCTCTCTTCGTTTGAGCATTTTTATCATGTGATCCACTATCTCCTCTGGCCTTTTTTCATAACACACGTCCTCATTGAGTCTTACTTGTTAATGTTGAATCACATGCTTAGAGTCAGGTTCATATTTCCTCAACATAGAAACATGGAAGACATTATGAATGCCAGCTAACCCTACCGACAATGCCAACCAATAGGCCATTTTATCAATCCTTTCAAGGATTTCAAACTGCCCTATGTAACGAGGGCTAAGTTTTCCTTTCCTCCCAAACCTCATAACACCCTTAGTAGGTGAAAGTTTCAAGAAAACATGATCACTAACTAGAAACTCTAGTGGTCTTCTTCTCACCTTTGCATGGCTCTTTTGGCGATCTTGAGCTGCCTTCATCCGGGTTTGAATAAACTTGACCTTTTCTGTGGTTTCCTGCGCTAACTCTGGTTCCACTACTAAAGAGTCTTCGATATCATCCTAGCAGATTGGGGATTGACATTTCCTCCCATACAAAGCCTCGAATGGTGCCATACCGATGCTAGCGTGATAGCTATTGTTATAAGCGAACTCTAACAATGACAAGTGATGATCCCATGAACCCTTAAAGTCAAGGACACACATCCTTAACATATCTTCTTGTATCGTATGCTCCGTCTGTCCATCCAAAGTAGGGTGAAAAGCCGTGCTGAAATTCAATCTAGTTTCAAAAACCTTTTGTAATCTTTGTTAGAACCGTGCTTGAAACCTAGTATCTCTATCAGATACTATTGAACTCGGAGCACCATATAATCTCATGATCTCCTTAACATATACATCCGTTAGACGATCCACACTCCAAGAAGTCTTGATGGGGAGAAAGTGAGCAGACTTGGTCAGTCTATCCACTATCACCCATATTGAGTTCATACCATGAATTGTAGGTGGTAGTCCTATAATAAAGTCCATGGAGATTGAATCCCATTTCCATATCGGTATCTCTAAGAGCTGTAGTAATCCTCTCGATCTATGGTGCTCGATCTTTACCTATTGACAAGTAATACACTTGGCTACGAACTCACAAACCTCTCATTTCATGTTACTCCACCAAAAGCGTTGGCGAAGATCTTGATACAGCTTATTGCCTCCAGGATGTGCAGAATACGGTGCCTGATGTGCTTCTTCAAGGATTTTTCACTTAAGTTCCTCATCATTCGGAGCACACAACCTTCCATAGAATCTCAAAGAGCTATCTTCATGGACAACGAAGCCCGGTGCCTTTCCATCTTAAACTCCTTGTCAGATCCGTATCTGTTCATCACACTCTTGAGCTTACAAAATCTCGTCTTGCAAGGTAGACTAGACTTGCATTTACCCTAGAACACCTGTATGAGACTTGGAAATCACTGTAATGTTCAACTTACAGAAGTCTTCCAACAACTTGTCTTGTGTAATCATCAACTTGTTAAGACTCCTTTCTGCCTTTCTGGACTTACGGTTTAAAGCACCAGCTACGACATTAGCCTTGCCCGGATGATACTGAATATCCAAGTCATAAACTTTCAATAACTCAAGCCATCTCCATTGCCTCCTCTTCAACTCCTTCTACGTGAAAATATACTTCAAACACTTGTGATCCGTGTAAATCCGACATGAAATACCATATAAATAATGTCTCCAAATCTTTAAAGAAAAATCCACTACTGCTAGTTCCAAATCTTGTGTGGATTAATTAAGCTCATATGTCTTCAATTTTCTCGACGCATATGTTATCACCTTGTCATGCTGCATCAATACGCATCCCAAGCCTTGCTTGGAAGCATCACTTTAAATGCAAAACCCCTCCTCTCTTGAAGGTAAAGCAAAAATAGGAGCCGAGGTAAGTCGGTCCTTTAACTCCTGAAAAGCTTTCTCGTATTTTTCTGTCCAATCAAACTTCATTGTTTTCCTCGTAAGGTTGGACAAAGGTATTGCGATTCTAGAGAAACCTTCCTCGAACCTTCGGTAATATTTTGCTAACCCCAAGAAAGTTCTAACTTCCACCACGTTTAACGGACTAGACTATTCAGTAATCGCTTCTATTTTCTTAGGATCTACTTCAACCTCTTCTCCAGAAATTACATCCTAAGAAAGCTACTTCTTTCAACTAGAATTCACATTTCTTGAACTTGGCATATAACTCATTTTCTCGTAACGTCTTCAAGGTAGTCCGTAGGTGCTCTTCATGCTCTCAGTGATCACGAGAGTAAACAAGAAAGTCATCGATGAACACTACGACGAAATGGTCCAGATACGACTTGAAGGCCTTGTTCATCATGTCCATGAAAATCGTAGGTGCATTTGTGAGACCAAATGGCATGACCACGAATGCGGTCTTCGAAATGTCGTCTGCCTTAATACGTAACTAGTGATACCTTGACCGAAGATCTATCTTGGAATACACACTACTCCCTGAAGTTGACCAAATAGATCATCGATTCGAGGTAAAGGATAACGGTTCTTGATAGTGATCTTGTTGAGCTACTGGTAGTCAATGCATAGTCTCATGCTTCTATCCTTCTTCTTCACAAACAAGACAGGGGCTCCCCATGGGGAAATACTAGGTCGTAAATAATCTTTCTCTAACAGTTTTTAAAGTTGAGTCTTCAACTCCTTGAGCTCAGCTGGGGCCATGCGATACGGTCCCTTTGAGATCGGTGCTGCATCGGGTACAAATTTCAATGCTGAAGTCCAACTCACGAGTTGGCGATAGTCTCGGCAGTCCATCCGGAAAAACGTCGGGATAGTCCCGTACCACAGGTATGTTACACCGTTGACTCAAGATTGCATAAGAAACCTTGACACCTTTTCTTGAGAAGTTTGCTCACTACCATAGCAGACACTATCTGTAAGTCAGGTCTTGATTCTTCTCCATGGAAAAGTAATCTCCCTTTTTTTAAACTCTGTAGCTTTTGAACTGTCTTATGCCCTTCAAACCAATTCATTCCGAGGACAATCTTGAAATCATGCAAGTCTAAAAGGATCAAATCTACAAGAAATTCTTCCTCTTTGGTCCTTTCCTCAACAGTGCTCCACCAGGCATCAGCTTCATCTTCGAGATAATACTAAGCAAAGATGATCCTTAAGTTATCAGGGCACTTAACTGCATCGAGTAGCTTTGCTAAACTTCTAGGCCAGTCTTCAAGGTTTGTCGGGTAGTCTTCACCATTGAAGCGCTTGGGACGATAGGCATTTAGAAGATGGAGGTAGTTGTCACCATCCGCTCCCTAGTCTTCAGTTTCCTTTTAAGCCCTCTTTGCTAGCTCTCCTACCAGGGCTTGGATAAAGCTCACCATAGGAGAGTCCATAGCAGGTGCACTAACCACAACAAGTAGATTACCCATGACACCTTGTACGTTATTTGGCCCATTTGCTAGCCCTATCGACTTAGCGTGAGAGCCTTGTTGTTTAGCTTATTCTCCGTCTTCCACAGCTCGTTTGACAGCGAAATTAAACGGAGTTCGATTCTCAAAGAAAGAACGTGACGACCTATACAAAAGTTTGGTAAGAAATTGAGTTGAAGGAACGGAATACCTAGACAATGACACTCTTGTCCGGCTGAGCCAATTTGATGATGTTGAAAAGATACTAAAACATGGAAAATTGGAGATTTTGTAAACGAAAATTAGGCAACCTATAAACTAGTAACGTTGGAATTTTTGAGCACTTTGGAATCAATATTGAAACAGATGAGTATCCCGAATTCTGTTTCATTGCTTTTAAACTTTTTAATACTCCTCTGTGTATCTGGTGGCTTGCACGATGCCCATACATCTGCAGCCGTCTGCTCACTCGCATCCAACCTAAACTGCAACTACCTACTTGACTTCTGGCCTAAACACACTAACTATATTATGATTAATACATCTTAGTTTTTTTACATCAATTTCTATATAAATAGAGGGATTGCACATTCCTATCAGACCTCATATTCCAAAGATGCCAGATCTAGTAGATGCAACCAATGAAGTGAATAAACCAAAATCTCTATTGTCAAGAGAAGATTGGGATCTGGTATTTGTAGACAGAAGATCAAGGAACCAAATATTCAAAGTCCTTGATGAAAATATGTTTGAGATAGTGGTTTATACAACCACTGCAAACGAGGCATAGGAGGCTCTGCTGCTCAAAAATTAAGGGGCGAATGAAATAAAGGAGAATAAGAAAGATGTCTTGATGCAACAATATGGCTGGGTAACAATTAGATGAGATGAGAACCTGACCAGCTTTAATGCAAGGTTCAATGTTCTCATCAACAATCTCAAAACCATAGGAAAAAGTTTCAACAATAAGAAAGTCAACCTAAAGTTCATGAGATCACTTGGAGAAATCTGGGGAACAAAAACAACAACGATAAGAGAATCCAGAGATCTTGTCAAGATGTCTCTAGCACTATTATATGGTGTGCTGGACACTTATAATCTAGAGGTTGAACAGAAGAAACAAATAGATGATGTTAGGAAGACAACAGAAGAAAATCCTGAAGTCCATGGCAGAGAAGGAGACCATTGACACCTCATCTGCAAGTGAACAAGGACTATCTGAAAAACTTGCACTGATGGGAAAGAAGTTCAAGAAGTTGACAAAAATAGGAATCTTAAGAAAAACTTTCCCACTAAGACAAAAGAAGTAGAGAAGGAAGTCTACTATAATTGTGGTAAAGCAGGACACTTTGCTGCACAATGCAGACGACCCACATAAGAATCGTTTGCACAGAAATACAAGAAGGACTACAACAAAGGCAAATCTGGAAGAAAGGAAAGAAGCAAAGCATATGCTTGAAAAGACATGGAGCGATACATACTCTGATGATGATGAGACAATCTCAAACGCTCAACCCTATCTCATGGCAAGATATGATGAAAAGGAACAGATATTTGACCTTTCTGAATCAGATGCTACCTTAGAGGAATTGAAGGAAGCACTTCAAGAAACCTCAGAAAACTTTATTCCCTTTTCAAGGGAAAATAAAGAAAATCTTGAGCTTATTGCAAATCTCAAAGAGAAATACAATCAAGCACATAAAGAAACCAATAGCAGCTTAGTTAAAGCTCAAGATGAGCTAAAGCAAGCAAATGAAAAAGTAAAGCTTCTTAATGCAGTAGTGAAAACACTCACATTAAGAAATATCGAACTTCAAATGCAAGTAGACGCTTGGAACGTAAAGACCTTGTGTTTGCAAAAAAATGCTCAATGCAGGTCAATCCTTTAATGATAAAGCTAAGTTAGGGTATAATGACACGATAAATAATAAAGCAAATAAAAAAGTCATTACAGATAAAAAGAAAGCAGAACACTACTGTAAAAATCCTGCAGAAGCGGAATGCCTCTACTGCACTAGGTGAGCATAAGAGCAAAAGCTCTACTGCACAAGCTGTGCAGAAGAGCAAACGCTCCACTGCACAGTCAGTACATATTAGTCTGCAGAAAAGATCTCTACTGTAACAGAAAAGTAAGATCTTTACTACTCAAACCCAGAAGGACTGGAGCAGACCATTAGCACAAGGTAATGTAAAATACCATAAGGTGCATAAGACCAGAAATCTTAAGAAAAGATTCAATGAAAGATCTTATGAAGCTCAGTATGCACCTAACTACTCAGTGTGGAACAACATCTCTAAAACAACATGGAGAAAACCACACTTGAAGAACACCTGCTCATGTCAAATATAGCAGATAAGGTTGAAAAACTGGAGTAGACCACTCGGAACTGTAAAACCAAAGGTCTACTATTATACCTATGGCAAACTTGGCCACAAGTCATTTGAATGCTAGAATTCCCACAAGAAAATAATTCAAGTGTGGATTTCAAAAACTAACAAATGAGGATCCATATGAGTGGGCACTATGCACGAGCTCTTTATGTTTCAATGCAGGAAAAACAGAGAGGAATATGGCATATTGATAGTGGATACTCATAACACATGACGGGAAACAATTCCATTCTTGAGGACTACAGAAAGGAACAAAGGACACCTCGTCATTTTTGGAGGAGGAATGACGGGTATAACTAAAGGTTATAAAACCCTCAGTACAGGTTCTTTAATCTTTAGACATGTAGCTTATGTCAAAGGCTTAGAACATAACCTGCTATCCATTAGTCAACTGTGTGATAAAAATTATGATGTATCATTTACTCATGATTCATGCCAAGTAAAAGACAAAATCACACAAGAAGTCAAACAGCTAGGAATTAGAAAAGGAAACATCTATGCAGTGGATTTTGACTCATCATAATCAGAACAAATAGCATGTTTTTATACAAAAGAGGTTAAAGACACAAACTGGCTATGGCACAAAAGATTAGTTCACCTTAACTTCAAAACTATAGCTAGATTTTCCTCAGAAAATTTAGTAAGAGGTCTTCCACAAGTAAAGTTCAAAAAGTATAAATTATGCAGATCATGTCATGAAGGAAAATAGACTAGAGCAAGCTTTAAATCTCTAAATTTATCAGAATCAAATAGGATTCTGTAATTGTTACATATGGATCTTTTTGGATCAGTAGAGCTAGAAAGCTTAAGTAGAAAGAAATATACTCTAGTTATAATAGATGATTACTCAAGATATACATGGGTAATGTTCCTACATTAAAAGAGTGAAACTTGCACTTGACTAACTAGATTTCTTAGACAAGTTCAAAATGAAAAAGGGATTGAGGTAATCACAATTAAAAGTGATCATGGTACCAAATTTGATCAAACAGGAGAGGATACCTACTGTAATGATCATGAAATAAATAATATTTTTTCTCCACCAAGAACACCTTAACAAAATGGTGGGTATTTAGAAAGAAAACTGATGAAAATGGAATACTCATCAGAAACAAAGCTAGATTAGTTGCAAAAGGATACTCACAAGAAGAAGGAATAGATTTTGATGAGACCTTTGTCCCTGTTACAAGACTAGAAGCCATAACGATGTTCCTTATCTATACTGCATATCAAGGATTCAAAGTCTACCAGATGGATGTAAAGAGTGGCTTCATGAATAGAAAGCTACAAGAGGAAGTATATATGCTGAACAGCCTCCTGGATTTGAAGAATTTGAACATCCAGAACATGTTTACTGGTTAGACAAGGCACTATATGGACTAAAGCAAGCTCCAAGGGCATGGTATAAAACACTTTCAACCTTCTTATGTGAAAGTAGATTTCAAAGAGAAAAGGCAGACACCACTTTGTTTCTCAAAAAACATAAGGAAAACATATTGTTAGTGCAAATTTATGTTGACGACATAATATTTGGTTGCACTAATAATAAACTTTGTGAGCGATTTGTAGAATTAATGAAATCAAAATTTCAAATGAGTTTAATAGGGGAATCAAAATACTTTCGAGGACTACAGGTACAACAATTAGAAAGTGGGATCTTTTTTAATCAATCTAAGTACCTGAAAAACACAATTAAAAAGTATGGATTAGATAATGCAAGTCACATAAAAACCCCCTATGAGTAGTACATAAATAAAAATAGACAAATATGAAAGTGGAAAAAGAATAATTCAAACTATATATAAAGGAATTATAGGCTCATTATTATACCTTACTCAGTCTGCGTTTGTGCAAGGTAACAATCTGATCCCAAGGAATCTCATTACACTACGGTAAAGAGGATCTTGAGATATCTCAAGGGAACTCTTAACCTTGGTGTATGGTATCCTATGGAATCAGATTTTACACTAAGAGGTTTTTCAGATGTAGACTTTGCAAGTTGTAGAGTTGATAGAAAAAGCACTAATGGATCATGTCAATTTCTTGGTGCTATATTGATCTCATGGTTCAGTAAGAGGGAGACCACTGTATCAACCTCTACTATAGAAGCAGAATACATAGCTGCAGAAAGCTGTGTTACACAAATCCTATGGATAAGGTCACAACTTGTAAACTACGGTTTGATATTTTCTGAAACCTCAATATTTTGTGACAACACGTCTGCAAAGGTAATTTCAGAAAATCCAGTTTTTCATACAAGAACCAAGCATATTGATGTCAGATATCACTTTATCAGATATCATGTATAAAAAGGTCACATTAAAATGGAATATATTCTAACAGAAAAACAAAATACAGATATTTTTATAAAACCTCTAGATGAGAGCAAATTTACTCAATTGCGTGGTGTATTGGGTATACTTAATCTAAAACAATGAATTGGCCAAAATGCTCTACTCCTCTACTACACATATAAAATGAAGACTAGCATTATTTTTATGATATATCGATTAGCATTATCTATTCTACTGCTTGTTGTACATGAGAAATGAAGACTAGAGATTGTATTGCTGTACAACATATTTATTTTCGAAAAGAATATAACGTTACAAAATAGTTTGCTTAAAATCACACAAAAATCAAATCAATGGCTGATTCTGCATAACGGCTAGATATTTCTGGCAACCGTAATATTTGTTTTTGGTATAAAATGTGGATTTCTCAATTAGAAAAATCACTTTACTCTCTCACTCTCTCTCTAAAAATCGGGCGCACTACTACATAGAACTGTAAATCCTAATTTTGCAAAATTCTCTTAAATTCAATCTCTTAATACAAATATTCCCTTGATCTTTTCAAAAAATGGCCAACACTTCGTCAAATACTCCCCAAAAAGGTCTCAACTCTGATGGGCAACGTAGCCCCACAGAGAAAACAGTGGTGCAAACCAGAGTCGTGTTCGACTCCGAAACCCTAAGGAACTAATCCGAAGAATTAAAGAAGATAGCCGAATTGATACAAAAAGTTGGGCTCAACTACGAAGAAGTACAGAACTTCATCGAAAAAGCGAAATTTGCAGACAACCTTCAAATAATCACCTACTACTCAACAAACAAGAAAGTTAGGATCTTCATAGGTGCAGACGAATTTGGACAATACTTCAAAGTCCCAAATGAAGGATCTATAATCATTCCACCTTCCGTGGTAGCAGACGGAAGGTTTACCATGCTGAGTGCAGACAGAAATAAAGAAGGAATCAGAACAATGAAGAAATATATGTCTAAGGAGCACAAGTTGCTCGCAGATGTTGTCAAGAAAGTAATTCTGTGAAGAGAATTCTCCAAAGATTATATCAAATATGATCAACAAGACATCATCTGTGCAATTCTCCTAAAACACAAAGTAAACGGGGCAAAATTGCTCATGTATCAAGTCATGAAGGTCGTATCAGCAAAGTAGCCCTTGTTTGGAAGAGTGATCATCATTATTCTCAAAGGGATACAGAAACTATCTGATAAAGAAGAGAGGCCATGTTGAGAAGCACAGTCTGTTGAGATGGAAGTAGAAGCACAGTCTGTTGAGGAGTAGACTAGGCAACCTGTTAAGGCCTCATCCTCAAAAACCCTACCACCGAAAGAACCAAAACTTGCAGTACTTCATGATGCCAATTTGGCACTAAAGTATCTGAAGACTAGTGCAGACAAAAAATTTCAAAACCTAATCTTGGAAGCTCAAAGAAGTTATAAAGAAATTAGGGAAGGACCACAAGCTCAACTGCGACAGGAGCTTGGTGCACAAGGATATACGAGGAAGGAGATAGAGGCTATAGAAGCCAATCTCAAGGCATTGTAGACTGAACCATCTCAGGTCACCTCTGCTGCAAGCGCAGTAACAATCAGGCCTACTACAACCGAACCCTCAACAAGAACAATCATTTTATTCTCTATTATTGGAATAGATTCATCTATGATGGAAGAAGATCGTCCAACAGCCGCAACAGAGACTTGTATCAAAACAACGGAAACTGAAGTCAAACAATCTCCAAAAAAAAAAAAAAAAAAAAAAAAGGAGATTGATAAAGCACTGCAGACTGTTGAAACCACACAAAGAAGGAGTCAAAGATACAAGACCAGAACCCACAACCTGTTAGGCAAATCACAACAGGCAGTGATGCAGAACAAGGCACAGAAAGAAAAAATGATTCAAAATTTTCGTCAGGCAGCACAAACTTCCAATCAAAAGAACATCAAGGACTTCCAGGCCAAAATGATTCTATCAGGACCAACCACATTATACAAAATAAATCCGAATAGGTCAAAGACATAGATTGGAATATTGATGGTGTGACAAAAGCAAAAATCCATCAATTAGTTCAGATTTAAAAGACGAAAAGCCCCATAGAAGCATATATCTTGTTCAATGGAGCACTTGAAGTTAAGGACTCAACACTGAAGACAAGGAGACACAAACAAGCTCAACTAAGGCACATCAAATTTATGCATACTCCTAAATCAGAGGCTGAATTGAAGAGATTAATAGATAAAAATGTCAGAGCTACAAGAGATCCATTACTATCTCTCCAGACCAACCGTTGGAAGAACACAGCCATAAGGAGATGATGGTGATGATAATCAACCACCCTCAGAAAATCATGATGATATTATCGATGAAGTTGCTAAAGAAGGAATTTAAGAATAGACAATAGTAGAAAAGGCAGCAGCCGAACTCCCAGGAGTTGAGCCTTCTGCAGGTGAGTCATCTGCAGAGGAACCTGTAGCACAGTCACCAATAGAGTCTCCTGCAGTAGTGTCAACTGAAAAAGAAGCAACTGTAGAGTCTTTAGCAAGGGATCAGATAGATGAATCACCAGCAGCTGAGGAAGAGGAAGTAGCATCACCTGCAGTTGAGGAACAAGCAGCTGAACCACATGCAGCTGAGGACCAAACAGTAGAACCATCCGCTGCAAACCTTCAAACTGAAGAAGCTAAGGATACAGCTGAGGCCACTCCAGTGCAACTCACAGGAGAATTCACACAAGTCACTATGTTTGATCTCACCCGTACACAAACAGAAGAAATAATTATAGAAGAGGAATCCATAGAGACCACAACAACTGCTATCGATTAAGCTCCTAAGGAAATCACACTTGAAGACATTCAACAATGGACAAGTGACACTCCCTAAAAAGAACCAAGTCCATTCAACATCATGTTCTCACCACCTTCCTCATTTGGAATAAAGAAAACATAGGTAGATCCACCATCTGTGGGATTTGCACAAGACCCACTCTATTTTGACAAATCTGACACACTGACAACACCTCAAACAGCAGCAGCCAGAGAACTGAAGTAAGCTCTTGACGAAGTCCAAATCATTTCAGTGAAGGAAAGACCATTATCTACTGCAAAACCAACAACAGAGAGGGCCCAGTCTGCACATTACATATCGTCTACTTTAGAAACTGCAATAGAGTATAAACTTCACCAACTGGATCAAGAAGTCTATGACATGCATATATGGACAAGGGAGGCACTTCATGTGCTTCTCGACAGTCTGTAACCAATTGCAGCAAACTTGGAAGCTGAAAAGCAAACACAAACCAAAAGCTTTAAAGAATTTCACACGATACTCAATAACTTGGCAGCAAGACTCATCTACCAAATGCAAAGAGTCAATTCCATGAACCTTCAACAATATCGAATCAGCTAATCAAATCCCAACAAATTCAGGGGACAACACTCTATGAATCTATGAAATATTCAAAAAGAAAACCTACAGATCACTCAACAGTAGCTCACTGAACACATCCGCAACAACGACAAAAGACTGGGACTACTGGAAAACAAACTTCAAATAGAAACAGCCAAGGCAACAGTTTCTCAATAGAACGCCTCCTCTGAACTAAGAGCAATGCGAATTGCTATTGAAGCCCTCATAAATTCCCTCAATGCTTACAAAAAAGGGGGAGTAGAAGGCTTTAGAGAAAACTACAGCAGAGCACAGGACTCTAGAAAAAGCTGTAGCCCGAGGGGAGAAGTCTGCAGCAAAGGAGTCTACAACAAATGGCAAACCTATAGGCTGTCTAAAATAAAGACATATAGCTGAAGCAGAAGGAGAGAGGTTTGCAAAAAGATCTAAGCTTCAACAAGAATAGACCTCAAGACATAGAATTCAGGGGGAGCTGTCCGATGAAGAAAGAAGAAGACAACATAGAGAATCAGAGGAATAGCCTCATAAGCATAGCAGAGGAACAGTAGAAGAACATCAGCATCAGCGTAGCAAAGGAAAAGAGTATCACAGGTAAAGGTAAGTTTCTTGACTGCTCTTTTGTTTCAAGTTTATTTCAAAAATATTGAATTAAAGTTGTAACTAAAGTAGCTAGCTCGTTGTTTTACTTAGGAGTTTTGTTAGCATCAATTTAGGGAGAGATTGATAGTAATGTGCAATCCATTCAATTGTATAGAAATTGATGAACAAAAATTAGGAGTATTAGCCATCATGTTGTTAGTGTAGTTAGACTACAAATCAAGTAGAAAGTTGCAGTCTAGGTCGGATGCTGGAGAGTATACGGCTATAGATAAGGAGCATCGTGTGAGCCACCAGATGTAGACTACTACAAACGATTTTGGCTAAGCCGCTAAGGTATGTATGGGCAACAAAAGATCTACAAATGCTTCAGGATCTAGGACTGGGTTTGCAGACGAGGACTAACACAGAATGCATAAAGTGCAACAGATTTGGATGCAGACTAGATTGCAGTAGGGACTGGTGCAGATGAGGTCTCACAGTACAGAATGCAGACTAATGTGCAGTAGACTGAGTGCAGTAGAGATGGTTGCTAGTGGTTGGGTCAAAAGTTTGAAAACAGTCAAAAGAAGATTTCGGGTTCAGAATATGACAGTACAAGAATCTGAAGTAGGTGAGCTGTCAACATCAGTGGGGGTACACATGTGACAAGGTGTCACATCAGATACTATACAAAGTCACTGGTTTATTCCTTGAGCCTATAAAAGGGGATCGTTGAAACTCATAGAGTAAGGCTGTTGAATGAGTGATTAAAAGACAAGCGTGCAAAGCAATAAGAAATTCAAAGATTACTCAAGTGAGCCAAATCGTGAAGAACATAGAAAAGAGAGTTCACTAGTATATATTAAGGAAACATTGCTGCAACAGAGTCCAGTCGTTGGATCTATGCAAAGATCTGGGTTCTTCATCTTTTGTACAAGTTAGCTAACTTGTAAAAAAGAGGTTCCTTTGTAAGCCACAAACAAGATGATAGTGAATTCAGCTCTTGGCTTGACTAAAATGGTCACCAAGGGAAGACTGGATTAAGCTCTCGTTTATCAATTTATAACTAGTGTATGAACCAATATAAATATTATGTTCTTTACTTACTTTCATTTTAGAATTGTTAGAAATTGATCATCACAGCCAAACAGAAACAAACTATAAAGTTTGAAGTCTCTGCTATAGAACACTAAGTCTCTACTGCAGACTATCCAAGTATTCTGCATAGAACAGTTAACTTCAAAGAATTTTAATCCGCTGCATAAATTCAAATATTTTTTAATCAACCTATTCACCCCCCCCCCCCCCCTAGGTTGAATCTTGGACCTAACAAGTATAATAAGATTCTTTGGGATCATATTGATACCTAACACATACGCAGACTGAGTATTAGATGTCTGGTTTGCTTGGAGTAAGGTATAACAATGAGCCTTTTAATCCTCTTTACATTATTTGACTCATTTTCTTCCCACTTTCATGTTTATCTATTTTTATTGATGTACTCATGAGAGTCTTCATATGGCTGATATTTTCTAATACATACTTTTTAATTGTGTTCTTTAGGTACTTAGTTTGATTTATGAAAAACCCCATTTCCAATTGTTGCACCTGAAGTCTTAGAAAGTATTTTAATTCTTCCATTAAGCTCATTTAAAATTTGGATTTCATTAATGTAGCAAATCTCTCAAAGAGATTATTAGTGCAACCAAATATAATATCATCAACATAAATCTACACTAATAATAGAAAAGTTCTTTATGTTTTTTAAGGAATAAGATGGTGTCTACCTTTCCTCTCTGAAATTTATTTTCACATAAAAAGTTGATAGAGTTTTATACCATACCCTTGGGGATTGTTTCAATCCATACAATGCCTTGTCTAACTTGTAAACATGTCTTGGATGTTCAAAGTCTTCAAAACCAGGAGGTTGTTCAACATATACGTCCTCTTATAGCTTTCCATTTAGAAAATTACTTTCACATCCATCTAAGAGACTTTGAATTTTTGATATGCAGAATAAACAAGAAACATCCTTATAGCTTCCACTCTTGCAACAAGGGCAATGGTCTTATCAAAATTGATTCGCTCTTCTTGTGAGTAACCTTTTGGAACTAGCCTAGCTTTGTTTTTTATGACTGTTCCATTTTTATCAGTTTTGTTTCTTAACACCCATTTGCAGTCAACAATTGGATAATTTTTGGGTCTTGATGTGAGATACCATACTTTATTTCTTTGAAACTCATTCAATTCTTCTTGCATGACATCAACCCAGTTTGGATCACTTAGGGCTTCATTTCTTGTCTTTGATTCCATTTCTGATATGAAGCATGCAGACAGACATTCTCTGGTTGTTGATCTACTAGTCTACACAGGTGCATGCTTATCTCCAATGATGTCATCCTGTGTGTGTCTTGATCCATCTTCGTTTGTCTTGTTCATCAATTGTGTGTTCCAGTTGTTGTTGTTGCAAGATAGATTGTTTTGGCTCTGCTGCATTATGGTTTCCTTCATTGTGTGCAGATGATTCTTTCTTTTCTACAGCTTCAAGACCTTCGTCTGTATCCTGTTCATCATCTATGCATGCGCATTCCTTATCAAAGACATTAGTATTACGCATGGATATTTCAAATTCATCAAAGAACACATGAACTAACTCCTCAACTATCTATGTTCTGACATTATATACCCTAAAGATTTATTAGTTGTGGAGTATCCTATGAAAGTTCCCTCGTCTGTCTTGGGAACAAATTTTTCTACACGATTTTTATCACTGTTATGTATATAACATTTACATCTAAAGACATGAAAGTATTTGACACTTGGTGTCTTTCCTTTCCATAATTCATAGGGAGTCTTTTTATGCAGTTTTTTGTACAATGCATCTGTTTTGAATATAGCATGTAGTGTTTATTGCTTCGGTCCAAAAGGTTTTTGGTAAGTTCGCATCAACACGCATTGTCCTAGTTGTTTTTATAAATGTCATATTTTTTCTTTTTGTTACACCATTTTGTTGAGGTATTCTAGGTGCTGAGAAATTGTGTTTTATCCTATGATCATTGCAGTAAAAATCTACTCCTATTTGATCAAATTCAGTACCATGATCACTTCTGATTGTAATTACTTCAATGCCTTTCTCATTTTGAACTTGCCTAAGGAATCTAATTAATAGATTACAAGTTTCACTCTTTTTATGCATAAATATTACCCATGTGTATCTTGAATAATAATCTACTACTACCAGGGTATATTTCTTTCTATTTAAGCTCTCTATCTCTATTGGAGCAAAGAGATCCATATGCAATAGCTCCAGAATTCTACAAGATTCTGATGAATTTAGAAGTTTAAAGCTTACTTTGGTTTGCTTACCTTCTTGACATGGTGTGCATAATTTATCTTTTCTTAATTTTATTTGAGGAAGACCTCTACCTAAATTCTCTGGGATAGTCTGGCTATAATTTTGAAATTTAAGTGAGCTAATCTCTTATGCCATAACGAGTTTGTGTCTTCAGCTCCTTTTGTATAAAAATATTTTATTTGATCTGAATGAGATTAGCCAAAGTCTACTGCATAAATGTTTCCCTTTCTGGTTCCTATCACTTTGACTTTTTGTGTGACTTTGTCTCTTACTTGGCATGAATTATGAGTAAATGAGACATCATAATTTTTATCACACAGCTGGCTAATAGAAAGCAAATTATGTTCTAAGCCTTTGACATAAGCTACATCTCTAAAAATTAAGGAACCTACACCAAGGGTGGTTCAATATCCTTTGGTTTTATTCGTCTTTCCTCCTCCAAAGATGACTAGAGGTCCCTATTCCTTTTCGTAATCCTTAAGGATGCTTTTGTTTCTTATCATATGTCCAGAACATCCACTGTCCAGATATCATGTTCCATCCTGTTGTTCCTGCAATAGAATAATGAAGACTTGTATATGGTATCTACTCATATGCGTCCTTGTTAGTCATTGGAATCCACACTTGAATTATTTTCTTGTGTGAGTTCCAACCTTCAAATAATTTGTGATCAGGTTTGCCACAAGCGTAGCAGTAAACCCTTTGTCTTTTTGTCCTGGGTGGTTTGTTGATGTTTCTCCACCTCTTTTGCTGCATTAAGAATGTGCATATGGGCTTCTTATGTGATTTTCTCCACGTAATATTAGAAGTTTTGTTCCATACTGAGTAGTTTGGTGCATATTTGGGTATGTATGACCTTTTCTTGGCTTCAATCCTATGATTTCAGACCTTCTGTACCTTTTTGTGTTTTATATTAGCTCGTGACAGTGCCTTTCTAAAGGATTTAACCTTTTGGGTTTAAGTAGCAAAGGTTTTAATCTTCTGCACTTCTTGTGTAGTAGAGGCATTACCCTTCTGCGGGACTTTTCCAGAGGTCTGCTCTGTCTTTTTCTGACTGGTAATGACATTATCATTCACTTTTAAATGTAAGAGATTGTTCAACCAGTCCTTGTAACCTAAGCCATTTTTATCATGTGAGGATTGACCCATGTTAAGCATTTTCCACAAGTTCATAGTCTTTCCATTCCATATATCTACCTATTTTTGAAGTTCAGCATTTCTCAATGTGAGCGTCTCCACTACTGCATTGAGAATCTTTACTTTTTCATATGATTTATTTAGCTCATCTTGAACCTTGGCTAGGTTACTGTTGATCTATTTGTATGCTAGATTGTATTTCTCTTTGAGATTTGCAATCAGCTCTAGATTCTCTTTATTTTCCCTTAAAAGCGAAATGAAACTTTCAGAGATTTCTTGAAGTGCTTTCTTCAATTCCTCTAGAGTGGCATATGAGTTAGAGAAATCAAATACCTGTTGCTTTTCTATATTTTTTTTCCATGAGACAGAGCTGAGCATTTGAGATCATTTCCTCATCATCAGAGTCTATCTCTCTCCAAATCTTAGTAGCATAGGCTTTGCTCTTTTGCTTTCTACTAGGGTTTCCCTTGTTGTATTTCTTTTTGTATCTTTGTGCAGATGGTTTCTGTATAGGGTGTCTGCATTGTGCAGCAAAGTTCTTTTGATATAACTTGTTCACTTGCAGACGAGATGTCGCTTGTTTCCCCCTCTGCCATTGATCTCAGGATTTTATCTTGAGCCTTGAAAGCTAGTGGCCTCATCAATTTTCCTCTTCTACTCAACTTCCAAATTATATGTATGTAGCACACCATATAGTTGAGGTAAGGACATCTTGGCTAGATCTTTGGACTCTCTTATTGTTGTGGTCTTTGTCCCTCAGACCTCACCAAGTGATCTCATGAACTTCATGTTGACTTCCTTATTATCAAAAGTCTTCCCCAAAGTCTTGAGATTATTGATGAGTACATTGAACCTCTCATAGAAGCTGGTTAGGTTCTCATCAGATCTCATTGAGACCTAGTCATACTGTTGCATCAAAACATCCTTCTTGTTTTCTCTGATTTCATTTGTTCCTTCATTTCTGAGGAGTAGAGCATCCCATGCTTCCTTTGCAGTAGTCGTATGAACCATTATTTCAAACATGTCATCATCCAAAGCTTTGCATATTTGATTTCTTGCCCTCCTGTCCACCAGTACTAGAAATCAGTCCTTTCTTGTCCAAAGTGATTTAGGCTTGTTTACTTCGTTATTTGTATCAATTGGATCTGACATCTTTGGTATGTATGGTGCAAGAATCCTCTGCTTTCAGTGATTAAACTTGTCGAATGAGCATGCCGGTAGCTCTCCGCTGTTGGGACATTTGGGTAGCTTTGGAGGAGCCATATTTCTTTACAAAAGAAACTATTAGTAACTTCTTAGAGATTTAATCTAAAAATATGATCTTTTCTTTCCAAAATTGTTAGGTCTGGAAAGTCAGGCTCTGATACCAATTGTTAGATCCACAGGTTCAACCTAAAGGGGAGTGAATTGGTTGATTCAACTTGTATTAGTTTAATGCAGCGGATTTGTCGACTTCAACACTAATGTTCTTTATAGACTACTAAGATAGCCTGCAGCAGAGACTTAAACTGTGTAAGTTTGTCTATATTTTGCTGTAGTAATTAATTTTTTAATAGTTCTAAAAACTCTAAGCAATGAAAGCAAGTAAAGAACATAAGATTTATACTGGTTGAGACACTCGTTATCAACTGATAATCGAGAGCTTAATCTAGTTTTTCCTTGATGACTAGTTTAGTCAATTCAAGAGGTGAGTTCACTATCTTCTTATTTGTGACTTAGAAGATAACCCATTTTACAAGGTAACTAACTTGTCGAAAGGTTAAGAATCTAAATCTTTACACAGATCCTTCACTGGACTCTACTATAGCTTTTATTCTTCTATGCATATTAGTGAACTCTCTTTCTATTTTCTTCTCAATTTAGCTCACTTGAAAACCTTTGAATCTTGGATTATTTTGCAAGGTTGCAGTTTTAATCTCTCGTTCAACAACATTACTCACTGAGCTACTTCGATCCCTTTTTTATAGGCTACAGGAATGAGTCTGTGACTTATGTGACAGCTGATCACATACGAACCTCATCTGATGTTGACGGCTCACTTTTTTCAAATCCTGGTACTGTCACACTCTGAAGCTCAGACCTCTAACCCAACCTCAGTAAGCATCTCTGATGCACTCCAGTCTGCTACGCCGTAGCCTATACTCAGTATTTTTTAGACCTCGTCTGCACCCAATCCCTACTACAACGTCGTCTGTTTTTAGATCTGATGCAATCCATGGATTGTTACGTTGGTTATCGTCTACAAGTTTACTCCTAAGTCCTGAAGCATTTAGAGGTTTTTTTGTTTTCCATGCATATCTTAGTTTCTTAACCGAAATCTTCTATAGTAGTCTACATTTGGTGGTCCACACAATGCTCTCCATCTGTGGTCGTTTGCTCTCCAGCATCTAACATAAACTGTAGCTACCTATTTAATTTTCAGTCTAAGCACACTAACAATATCATTGCTAATATTCATATGTTTTATTCATCAATTTCAATACAAGTGGAGGGATTGCACATTCTTATTACCTATATTAATTGTTACGTGGGTTTTTTAACTATTCAATACGTATTTTGAGGAGATTTGTTTGTCGTCTTAATAAAGTCACTTGCGTTAAGTTAAAGTACATAACTTAAATTATCGTTAGTATTTCACGATAATTTTTTGAAAAATGATATTTGATCTTCTCATAACACGAAGCGAACTTTGTCTCAGCAAGTGCGTACATTTAAAATATTACCATTAATATGGGACCGATGAACCGTGTTTTAATCTCAATCATTCATCTATGTTGTTTAATTTCAACCGTTTATTTAATAATAGATATATATATGTCCTGATAATTTATATTAGTATTCCTTTCGTCCCACAAAGTGTGCAACATATATATATTTTGTATTATTGTATGCGCATGAATACAAGTCTTGTTTTCATATCAAATCACGTTTGATCGTTCTGTAATATGTATTAGGTTAAAATACGTAACTTATATAACCATTGATGTTTCATGAAAAATTTTAAAAAAATACGTTCGATTGTCGTTGCACACGTGTTAACTTTACATCGACACACGTGTCCCGTCAAAAGATAATATAATTATAAATAAATTATTTTTTGTGAATCATAATAGAGAAAATCAGGCTTTTATTTAAAATACTTATGTCTCTCCCATCCGTATCTATCTTGTGTCATGAATCATGAGAAAGACATGAGAGAGGAGTCTTAACGAAAGCGAAAGGAGTAGAACGAAAGAATTGCGGATACTCTCTGATATCCCCACCACCATCAATAAAGGAACAATTTATAAAGGATTTTAAACAAAATATTGTACTCTTTTTTTTTTCATTTTGATTTTCTATCTGAGAATAAAAATACAAATAACAAAAGAAGGTGAAGGGTGGGGGTGGTGTCAGAACCCCATGTGAACTGACGCAGCGGAGCCCATCACCCATCTTCTCTGTGCCCTTACAACAATAATTTAAAATATAAAAATAAAAAATTAACAACAAAAGTGTCCATAAAGTTTTCCTCTTTATTCACATTTCCATTACCTCCGGAATTACTACGCTCGAAAACTACTCTCGCGGTTTTAATTTAATTATAATATTTAATTCAATATATTTAAAAGTTTTATATGTTATCCTAATGATATAAAAAAAATTATGTCATTGATCTTAAAATAAAATATATAATTTAAATTATCATTAATATTTCATGATAATTTTTCATAAAATGACGTTTAACAATTTCGTCTTGACAAATCCACATTATCAAATTTTTATAATTAAACGGATCAAAGAGAATACTCCCTTTGTCTATATAAATTACTTGTTTTATCCTAAATAAATTACGATATATAGATATAACATGATTTTTAATATATTGATTGACTTAGATTTCTTTTTCCATCATGGTCTTGTAAGTAAGTATGGGTTGTAAATGGGTGAGTAACAAAAAGTAATTCCAACAATAATAGCATCTTTTTAAATTTATCCTTTTAAAAAAAATTATTCTCTCTATTTCATATTAAATACAGTATTTCTAATTATTATATTATCGAATATGTATTTTAAGAAGTTTCTTTTATCATCTTAATGACGCAAAAATTTTATATCATTAGTGTTTAAAGATATTTTAAAAAAAATTAATGTTTGATCATCTAGTGATGCAAATCAAATCAAATCAAAGATATGTTTTTCAAATTATAACAAATAATTCAGAATAAAAAAAATAAAATGAAAATATTTTAGAACAAAATACCCTTTTTTGTTTTATGTTATATCATTTAATCCCCGAATCATTGATGTTGTTGTTATTGTTGGATGGAGGGAGTACTGGAACGAGAGTTTGAACGGTAGGTGGATACACAAAGAAAAAACAATTATGAAAAAATAATTTAACATAAAGTAAAGATATTTATATTTAGTAATGTGTTACTCAAAACTTATCAATTAAAAAGTATTATTACAATTTATATGGATATTTATATTTAGTAATGTGTCATAATTTATTTGAGACGAATGAAGTATAACGTTTGTATATATAATATAAAAGTTTTTTTTTGTGTTACGAATCGTTCACAACACGATCAAACATCTTTTTTTATTTAAAATTATAGTAAAATATAATAATGGTTTACGTTGTATTCTTTAATCTTAAATTGTTAACGTAATTTTATTGTTTCGTTAAGACGAATAACACTTATTAAAATACATATTGAATAATATAATTATTATTGAATGTTATACTATCTCCGTCCCAAAATATAACGAATAGTTTGATCCATAATGTGAATTTATATGTGTGTTGAATTTTTGTGGGATTTGATAAATAAAAAGTATTTTTTTAATCATAGTGGAAAATATATGGGGTTTAAGAGAGAATGAAAGAGAAGCAGAAACAAAATAATGGGTGTATTGTAATATATGATGATTTATTTTGATATTTTTTATATAAAAAATTAATAAATATGATATATTAGTTATATTTTAGGACAATCCGAATAAAAAATTATAATTTATAATATAAGATGAAAGGAATAATTTTTATGGGATAGAAAAAACACTATTTTTTCGGATGTCCTCAAATATGAGATGGATGAACGATGAAATTCAAGTACTTTTTATCTATGTTATTCATAAATTGAGAAAGCAATTGTGAAAAGCACGTTACTGTATATTTTCCAAGTATACATGTCGTTTTCATTTGCACGAAATCCCAAAAGCAACTCCAGCCATCCCTTGCTATTTGGCTGTCGTTTAAAGTTTTGACAATTCAAACGACAAAATGGACAATGAACTCTACACTCATCATTGTTATGCTAGAGGAATGATTTTCATTTGCTAAATCGAATATTTCATTAAATTTGAAGAATTTTTTAAATTAATTTTTGTTACTTGGTTTATCATCATAAACTAACTCGATATTCATATACTCATCATTGTTGCTTTTTTGATAAATAAATAAAAATGAAAGTGGGAGTAGAGACGAAGGTTTGATTGCAGAATGAATTGTCATTTGAATTATCGTCATTATCAATTTTTTAATGTTAAATTTGATAATAAAAATAATATTGTTATTTTTTTATAATCTAAATGATATTTTTTTATCCCATAAAAAGTATAATGTTATATCATCATCATATTATTTAATATAAATTTTAAACGTTTCGTTATTTGTGTTAATGATGTAAGAAAATTAAATCACTAACTAAAAATTAAAATATATATCTTAAATTATCATTATTATTTCATAATCATTTTATATAAAATAATATTTAATTATCCCGTATATGGTTCTTAATTAAAATAACTTTATCACTGATTGTATTTTTTATGAAATGGGGTAATAATAAGATGTGTATACAATTGTCATTTGAATGGTTAAAAATAAAAATAGGAACGCATCTGGATGTAAGGTGCAGAAGATCTAAAGCTTTCAAGCATCTTCTCTTGGAACATGATCACACAGTTCGGTAAATGTTTTTAGTTTAAAAACAAAGAGAAAGGTGCAAAAGCCCCTTTTCTTTACGTGCATTTCATGTAGCTGAAAAAAAAAACAATTTCACAGGGAAAGTTGCATTGAAATTTGTTGTAATGGGTGACAGTTGGTGCCTGCAACAATCCAGTACAATAATAATACTCCATACAAAAAGAAAAAAAGGGAAATAGAAACATCAACCATTCAACCGCAGCATATTAATCTTTTCTTCCTTTGTGAGTTTTCTATTGGAACAGAACTTTTGTGAGTATTGCATCGGAACAGAGCTTTCGTGAGTATTGTAGTTACCTTCTCCGTTCTATAAATTTTTTATTATTCCATCCAAGAAAAATATAACGTTCGAATTTTATATATATTTATATAAAATATAAATTTTGATAGACATATAACGATAAAAAATTCATAAAATATGTATAAGTTATATATTTCAATCTAATATATATCAAAAGATAATTACATGTGATTTGATAAAAAAACCAAATTTCTATTTATACACATATAATAATATAAAATATATAGATATTGTATTTTTCGTAGGACGAAAGAAATAATATTCATTTTACATACATTAATTTAGATTTTTTTTTAATTTTAATTTTCAACTGCATAATATTTTTTTTCATCTATTTTAAGTGAAAAAAATATACTTCCTCCACTGCATATATTATGCAACATTTACTTTTGACAATCAAATTTAGATCTGCTTCTTTTTTTTTCAATTTTAATTATTAATCATATATTTATTTCTCTCTTTATTTTCTTTGTTTCTAATTACACATAACATTTTAAAATAAAAATATAATAAAAAAATTGAAATATTTATAAATGATAAAACGATATAAACTATGTAAGACGAAAAAAATAATATTTTCAAATATAAAAATTTATAAATAATTTAAGACGAAAAAATTAAATTAAAGATTGTAAAAATTTTGTAACGTACGGAGTACAAAATGAGAAAAAAAATATGCTTTCATCGTAACCTTTTTGCTACAGCTCTTGGCTCCCATTTTAAGTTTAGTTTCTAATTATTCTTCCAACGGATTTACTCCCACAAAGGGTAATGCCTGTTCCACTGCATTGTCAAAAAAGAACTTAACTATCTCACCTACTCATTATCATCTTCACCACCTTGAATCACCAGATACGCTCTGCGCTACACATGATGGATATAACACTTGGACTAACAACCCACATTTCCATGACAGGATGCGAGCATTAGAGAAACCAACATGATTAAAAAACATCAACCTTGCATGCTAATCTATCAAGAGGATGAAAGATAATGAACATTAACATAACTGTTGAACAAGATGATATTTATATCTATTGAGGTATATATGAGTTGAGTATTTATCCATATGAATTATTAAAAAATAAAATTATATATATATGATGAAGAGAAACCAACGTGATAAAAAACATAAACTTTACATGCTAATCTATCAAGAGGATGAAAAACAATGAATATTTTACATAAAATATCAAATGATTTATTAATTAAAATTTTTGGACTAATAATTAAGTTCAAATAAAAAGTGTATTTTACTTGGGTCCAGCTCAAGGGCTTTATTTTAGATGCGTATTTTACATACGTCCGACTCTTAGGTTCTCTCCCCGAACCTTATCAACTCAGTTCGTATGTGTATTTTATTTAGCTCCAGTTTTTGAACATGATTTTTTATATTAGGCTCTCCCAATTGATCAGTCACGAAAATTCATATGTTAAATTTTTATAAAATTTGATTAAAAAAACTTCCACCATACCAAAAAAATTATATATTTTTTTGATCGAATGACACATGACTATACAACCTTTAACCGATGTTAAGAAATGATCAAATATTACTTTTTAAAAAAATATTAATGATAATAAACAATATGTAATATAATCATAAATCAATTGAATATATAAATCGTGCCATTTATATATATAACAAACCTTTTCAAATTATGTGTTATTATAAGGAAAGAGAAATACTAATTATGAAACAAAAATAATATTTTTTTATAATAATAAAATTTATTGTTACAATTATTAAAAAATAATGAAATATATTACACTTGATTTTCATTGATTTTGAATTTTTTTAGATAAAATACTTTCCCAATTAGAAAACATGGTAATATTTTGACACGGCCAAACAAACAAATATTATACAGTATATTTTATGAAACGAAGTGAACATCAAAATTATAGAACACTAAGAGTAGGTAGTACTAAAATCACTGAACTCACTAACTACCCTCTTGGTCTGTTTACATCAATGCTAAGACTATTCTTTAACCTTTACTTCTCATTTTTACCCTATTGGTATGGCCCAGATTCAGTACAATACACTAAAATACAGCCACAGAGATGACGGTACAAGGTGGCCACTAAATTTGACCCCACTGCTACTCATAAAATCCCTATTTTTCCCCCTATTTTTTATATGTAGTCTAAGGTATGATCCTTTTTTCTCATCTTAGTTTAGTACTATTAGTATTATGGGTGATGAAAATTACAGACAATGAAGCTGATGATGATGATGATTCGGATCTTGCGAAGAGCTCAAACTTCACATCTTGCGTTGCTATTGTTGTTTCCGACTCTATACAGCTTATCGAGGACAATGTTTCCTGGTTGGACGCTATCAGAGATACCCTGCACTGTTACGCAATAGATTTTTTTTTTTTTAAAAAAAAATGAAATGGATGAGGATTGATCCACAATAAGTGATACGAAGGAAGTTGCGGCAAGACACTTACCGTGCAACCGTCAGTCCACGAGTAGCTGTTGTTAAAAATCTACATACCAATGGCTCCATGGCCAGAGGAGAACCTGAACAGAACACGCATGCAATCTTATATTTAGATCACATGATACCTTAGGGCGATAATGGAAGCTTTGTTCGTAAATTACAGAACAACAAAAATGAGACATACCTAGGCATTTCTAAAAAGCAAGACTTGAGAGGGGGGGTCTTGTTCAGGGAAGAAGCGATTGAGTCACCGTTAGAATTCGAGGAGGAAGTCATGATACGAGAACTCATTTCAGATGGCAAGGGGGAGAAGATGGAACGGTGTTCACCGACCGCCTTGGTTGGAGAAGCGAACAAGTTATCAGGGAGAATATGCTCCAAACTGCACCAACATAACGATAAGAGATCACAATGAGTGAACCACATTGAAAGGACTACAACAAAGTGAGGAAAAAGCAGAGTTTAAGTTGCCAAGTATAGATCACTTTGCTAATAAAAGCAAACATCACAGGTAAAAGATCTTGAAAAGACAATAGTGTCCTTGCCTCTCTGAGAGGTCACATTCATCATTGTTGTTGGGGTCATCTTCGTCCCTTCCATTCCCATTAGCTTTGCCATTGCCATCAATGGCAGCAGCTGCTGCTGCTGCTGCTGCTGCTGCATTCACGTCCTCTGTCAGCTGACCGTCAGGTGTCGCAGCTGAGCAACCTTTGTTTTCTGCGTACCAAATAACTCAACGTACTTAATTTAACTCAAAAATTGGTCAAACGTAGTCAAAAGACACCACTACTTTGGCATGCCTAAAAGTCCATATATAATTTAATTTATGTCACATAAAGCAATGTATGGGCAACAACGAGAACCTATTTGGGCATACTCCAGTAAGGTACAACGAGATTTACACTCATATCGCAGTCATGAATCAAAATGAAGTAGAAAGATGAACCTTGTGAGATATCTAGGTCAAAGCCATTGCAGTGATGGAGGGAAGAACCATGATGGGGTGACTTAATGGGAGAGCCAACAGAGATGCTGTGAAGAGGCTGGTAATGAGATTTCAAGTCCATGAACTGCAGATTCATCAGCCTTCTGCCTTGGAGCTCAAGTGCTTGCTGAAGATCAGCTTGCTGCTCCAGCTTCCTCCTCCACAGCATCTCTTGAGTAGTATTGTTGTACATCGCTCTTGATCCTGCAAGCAAAATCCCGCTCGATCATAACAAATATTTCAAGACTCCGATGGATGAGAGTACAAGCGGACGGATGATCGTGTTAGTTACCGAGTTGGATGTTGAAAGGCTCTCTGCAATCGAGTCCGGTTGGACTTGAGCATGACGAGAACTCGCTTCTTTCAAATTGCTGTTGTTGCTGCTTCCTGCAGGCATACACGACCATCAGCATTGGCTAAATTGACAATGAGATGGACAATGAGACACAAAACAACGTTACTAAAAAGAAGTAACCAGCTCAACGTACTTGTCCGGCAGCTTCCCCTTCTCCTTGTAAGGCTTCACAAGAACACGAGAATCGCATACGAAATGTGGATTCCCTTTCGCCAAGATGAGCTTCACGGTCTCGGGGTACACGAACGTCACGAAACCAAACATCCTCTTCTGCTGATAAGGGATCCTCACATCTTGAACCGGCCCATACAAGCTTCAAGGACACATATATAATATCAAATAATCACAATATCATGAATTGACAACTTGAACTCGACACACACATATCAATGTAGTAGTTCTTAGATATGTTGCCATGATGGATTCGAAGGGGTCGGAGTTCACCTGAAGTAATTGGAGACATCTTCCTCTCTGAAAGTGCTATCAGCTGGGAATGTTAGGTATATCTGTCTGGAACCAGGGTTAGCATCACCACAACTACCTCCCACGGCAGCAAACTCACTCCTTCCAACCCTGCACCGGTTCATCTTGTGGAACTCTTCACCCATCATCAACGCCGCCGCCGCCGCAGATCTACAACAACCACATAAACACAATGTCGTAAAAACCACACACAAATCTCAGACAGAACACAGAAAAGCACTTGGTCAAGTTCACCTAACCCTACAGCGGACCAAACGACCTATTAATAATCTGAACAGTGTTCACCAAAGCAAATGAATGCAAATCAACAAACTCAGATATTCCCGACAAGTGCAAAAAGTAGGGAGAAGATAATGTAAGAACAAGAAGCCAGAAATTACTACCTTTGAGCTTCATTTTGGAGGAAACCCAACTTGTTATAAGGGAAATTGGCACCAGCAGCCATGAACTGAGCCGCAGCGATCCTCTGTTGCTGTGCAGCAGCAGCAGCAGCCTTCACTCTCATCACCTCCTGTTGATGACACTGCTCGAAAACAGCAGCATCGAACTTACCACAAGGCGAACCAACAACCGCAGACGGCGAATTCTCACCAGACTGATCACCAAACCCTCCACCATGAAGAAACTTGCAAGCGCTCCCATTCTTGCAAAACCCTCTCTGGTAGTACAAGCACGGCTTGAACCCGAACCCCGACGTCAAATCCTCCGTTCCTAAACACACATCATTGACGGAACAACTCCTCCTGTGAAGACCATTCGCACCACAATCAACACCACCATTGGTACCACCACTTTCCCAGTACGGGAGCGCAACCGAATCGCTCCGACAACTCGGGCTGATCGTCGCCAAATCAGCATTCAGGTGGTCAAAAAAATCAACGTTTTTGTGAACCGGGTTGTCGAGAAACGTCAGATTGTGCTCCTGCGTTGGATGCTCCTCGCCGAAGCAGCTACTGCTGCTGCTGTTGTTGTTGTTGTCAGCTATCTTAAAGGGAAGCTGAGGGTTCGTTGTCCCGTTCACCACGGCAGCGTAGGAGAGCGAGTGGCTTGGCGAATGTGGCGGCCAAGGGGAAGGTGGAGAAGGAGATGAAGCATGGGGAAGGTGGCGAGGGGACGAGAGGGGGAGAGAGAGCGGGCTGGGGCGAGAGATCGAAATGGGAGGCGAAAGGGTAGCGTAAGATGAAGCGACCGAGGTGGCGGCGGAAGCGGGCTGTTGTAGTTGTGCAGATGAGGTGTTCAACGAAATGCCTAGGTGAGATTTGGCGGTGGAGATGAGGGAAACGAGGTGGGAATCGGGGCAGAAAACGAGGCGGAGGATCTCGCTCTCGCCTTGGTCTTGGATCAGGATGTAGCCCATGATCTTGGACGCGTTCTCTGGATCCATGGCTTGGATCCTTGAGAACAATGCTCTAGTTGTCTCATAGGAATCCATCATCATCTATCTAATTTTTCCTTTGCTTCTTCTTGCCTCTTGCTCTTGTGATGGCTCGGTTCTTCTTGTTTTATGTTACTGTGTTTTTGGAGAAAGTGAATTGAGAGATGAAAAGTTGAGTGTAAGAAATGGTAATAGAGGGAGAGTGTATTAATGCAGCCGCTGCTGGTGCAGTGATGAGTGTAAGTATATGGGGAACGATGATGACAGGTGAAGAGATGAAGAATACATGTAGATATAGGGGAGTGTACATGAAGCGGATGGATGGATGGATATTGGGGGAGAAAGGAACACCAGGATTGTCAAATCTTTGCTTGTTTTGTTTTCTCTCTCTGGGAGTAATCTCTCTCTCTCTTAGTCATGTACTATTTACATATAGGACATAGATGAATTGGAAATGATATAAACGGCTATAAATAATCTGATTGTTTCCTGTGTTACTCCCGTCGTATATGAAACTTGTTTCATATATCAGAGCACTTGCACTTGCACTTGCATTAAAATCTTTATATTTTGTCTCATTGTTTTTTGTATTTTATTATATATAAAGATATATATTTTTCATTTAAAAAAGAATATAATTTTTTGACTAGATATACACGACGATAAAAATTTTGATCGATGTTGCGGGACATTGAATCAAATATTATTTTTTGAGAAAATATCATAAAACGTTAATAGTACGATATGCACTATAATCGTATGCCAATAAAAAAATCAAATCGTGTTTTTTACATGAGTAACGTAGATTCTCAAATTACGTATTGAATAATATAATGAGAGAGAAACGTTATAATAATTATGGAATGAAGATAGTAATAAATTGATCTATTGATGAATGTGAAAATATTCACATTTTATTTATGTTAAATCTTCATTTGTCGTGTTATAGTTCTTTATTTCATGTTTTCAGCTTAATTTGTGTTTTTAGAATTGGGTTATGCTGTTTGCATGTTTACATTGTAAATTTGATCTATAAGAGCAAGTCCAACCTTAGTGCTAAAATAAGTATATCTATTGTTATAATTTGGCATAAAAAATACTTTTTGCATCAATTATATAATTATTGTTTCAATGTTGGGTTCCATTTTACATCCAAATGCTTCCATTTTCAATTAAATTTATCGAACACAATAGATATATAACTATATATGATATATCTCCTTAAGTTTTCAACGCGTCATAAGTTTCTTAACCTTGTGCAAGAAAAAAGGAATTATTTTTCACTTAAAGTTTTTATCTTCATGTTCAATTTTATGTCTTTTAAGTATTTTTTATTGATTTTTTAAAAAACGTTGACAGTTTTATAACCTTTGTTAATTTTTTTAGTGCTAGATAATAATAAAATGCCCACTTTTGTTACGTGACAAGGATAAGTGTAACTATCTTTGTTGCCAAATATAGAACCAATTATATCCCAATTCTATTTTGACATAAGTTTTACCTCATGGTTGGAGCGTTGTTTTTGTGATTTGGTTCCGAATTATAGATGTACCACTAGATAAAGTTCATGGTTGGACTTACGCTAAGGTATTTTAATGGTTCGTGAAAATTGATGAAAAATGTTTGGAGATGATCAAGATGAAGTGTGACGTATGACTGCACGATCGTTGATGATGATTTTTACGGAGTATGATTTTTGGAGATTCTCACATGCATTAGAAGATAACATTGATTGTCAAAGATGTTTGGAGCTGTTTCGAAGGTAAACCGATGCGTTTGCGCCTATTTTGAGCGTGGGCGATCCATAGAAGTTAAACAACGCATAGAAGATTATTAGAGACCCTTTTGAAGATACGAACGATGCAATTTGCAGTTTTTATGATGATATACGAGATAAATGAGGTATACCATCGACTGAAAAGGAGTTAGACACAAAAAATGTTGTTTTGATGAGTTTAGGTCCGTCACGATAGTGACAGCCTTCGTCATGACCGTTGCAGATGCAAATTTCCTGACAGTGTCAGCAGTAAGCCGTCACGACCTTGACGGGCGGTGCTTTGAAGGCAGAATGCTCAGGTTTGATGATCATGCCCGTGATGGTGATGGTCATAACCTTGACGCGATTTATGCGAAAGATATTTACGAGATTTCAATGTGATTTTCACTAGATTTTGTAGGATTTTTAGGGTTTTTTTTAACAAAAATGGACATTTTGTATTCGTTTTGATGAGAGTTTTTGGGCCTTTTTTCGATGGGACTCTTTACTTTAAGTCACTTTTCATATTCCCCTTCGTTGCTTTGTATTGGATTTTAGTGTTTAGCGCTTTAACTGTTCCATATTGCTACACATCATACTCATCGGACATCAGTTTTTTTTATCACAGTATTGTTTTCTATCTGTAAGGTCCAAGATATA